>JAPSES010062718.1:0-32977 GCA_029822895.1 Maxillicosta whitleyi | reverse complement strand
ATGATTAAATTTTGGAGGTGATCCAGATCACTGTCTGGATCCAGGAATTTTTTAAATGATTCTCTATTAGTTATCATAGGCGTTGCTGTGGTAATAATAACAAATGTCCACCAGATGGAGACTCATGTTTTCTCATGTAGTCTAAGAATCTTAAAATGCTGTCCAAATAAATGAGGGACTAATATTTATGGTGGTGGTGGTGGTGGGGGGGGGGGGTTGCACTTGGCGGAGGTCTGCGCTCTCCGAGTGCTTTTCTAGTTTAGATATTACTTAGATGGATTTAGATGAAAGCCAGTTTAATATTGTCTGTCTGAACAAGGCCTCAATATCAATTGTAGTCAGATGTGGCTACAGAAGTAGTTTACCACCAGTGTGTGTGTGTGTGTGTGTGTGTGTGTGTGTGTGTGTGTGTGTGTGTGTGTGCGCGTGCGTGCGTGCGTGCATGCATGCGTGCGTGTGACTGTGGAGCAAATTAATAATAGATTGAGTGGAAGTGCTTTGAGTACCTAGAAAAGCGCTAAATAAATCCAATCTATTATTATCAATACTCTGTGTTAAGGAAGTGAGACTGTTCAGGAGTTGTTATTCACTGAGCAACAATAAGAAGGGGCCAGGCTTAAACTCTTATTTTTTACTGTTTGTCAGTTCATGTTTCATCTGATTTTGTTACTTCTTTAACCCAGCTGTTCAGTTGTAAAGGCTTTAATCCTTCACCTAAAAGGCCGTAAAAATACTGGATTACTGAACAATGATGGTATCAGTTAGATAAAACAACCTGAGTTACTATTACTGAAAGCTGATAACACTGGCAGTAAATCAGTCAAGTATAGAGCTACACAAAGCAGTGTTGGGCTGAGAGGAAGTGAGAAAAAACTTTTGAGTGAATTAAAAATGAAGGAGCTCATGGAAGAAGAACCAAACAGACAATTGGGTAATTAAATGGACTGTATTCATATATAATAATTATGAACATTATGACATTAGAAATAAATACATAAACAGTGTCATCTCCTGTGTATGAATATTTTGTCTGAGAAAAACAAGCTTTTTAGAGTCTGTTTTACTTTCAGGAACACTTCTAACAGGTCAAAGATATTTTACCTTTAGTGTACCTTTTAATATGACATGGTTCAACATTCATAACCATTCAAAAACATACTTCCTCCCTGGCCGTGCTCTACAGTGCTATTACACCACCATTCTGACCTATGTTTTCCTCCTTTTTGTCAGGTGGTACCACTAGTTAGCTTGAAAGATTACGTAACTAAAGATTGATCATTGTAAATATGTCACAGGGGTTTTTGAAGGGAGACCAGAGCCTTTGTAAATGGAGTCCCAGAGGGAGAAACGGCCCAGGTTCCCTGAATAAAGTCCTATTTTCTAAAAAAAAAAAAAAAAAAAAGAGAGAGAGAGAGAGATGATTTTGAAACAATTAGACGATCTTATTGAGTGTCTTTAATATTTTATCAGCACATTAGGAAAAAAGTCATGCCAGGCCCAACAAACCCCACCCCTCGCACACGTTGTATCTTATCTTGGCATCAATCCAGCTGATGTCATCTATGTGTATGCTGATGTCAGCATATCAGTTGAGTCTATATATGTGCCAAGTTTGAAATAAACTGAAACAAAATTGATGTTTTTATAGACATTTGAAGAAGAAAAAAAGTATCCCACATGTAAGGTATCCCACACACTGTCCGTTGAACTTGCAAAAAACTTTAAAGTGTGCGGGATACCTTCTTTTCTTTTTCACTCGTACCTCATGCTCCTACACACCTGTCCTCTGAAGACCTTTCAGGTGTGCACCAGCCTCCATATCTTGTTTAGCTAGACATTTGAAGTTTGCCCATTATACATAAATGGAAAAAGAAAAAAGATTTAGAAAATTCATAAAACTATTTGAACTTTGACCTACTTTTCCCAAAATGTAACCACATTCTGGGCCAGTGGTAATCTCTAAACCCAATTTGGTATAAATTCAACCAATAGTTTTGCTGCTAAAGTGTTAACAAACAAACAAATAAACCACCCAAACCAAAAACGATACCCCTTGCTTCCTCTTTGGGGGGTGGGGTTATTTACTGGTTGTTACTGATAAAATGAAGTGAGTGATTATTTGTGATACAAGTGACAGCATGAGGTGTTGCAACAGGAAACACTGGCAGCTCTACAGTCGGAGGGCAATGATATTTTTTTTTGATATCATTTAACAAAGAACTCACAGTGATTTTGCTTGTTTCCATGTGTTTTGCTTATGTCTGTTCACATCTTCCTCTGTCTGTGTGGGTCAATATTAATACTTCTACTGTTTTTACATTTGTATCCAGGGGTCAAAGGTCGTGTCTTTGATAGCACTGGAGTACCAGTTCACAATGCAGTGGTGGAGGTCAGAGGTCGCAACAATATGTGTCCATTTAGAACCAACCAACATGGGGAGTATTACAGACTGCTGCTGCCTGGAAACTACAGCTTCATGGTACTCACACACACACACACACACACACTGGTCTCTGAACCCGTCACGTGACCTAAGCCAGATTTTCTTGTCTCTGATTTGATTGACAGGTGACATACCCTGGTCATGAGGTCCTGACAGAGACACTTACAGTTCCATACGGTCCCGACTACTACTCTGCCCTAAAACATGACTTCCGGCTACGACGACTCACCATGACGACTGGCCGCACCCTACCTATGAGTCCCAACCCTACCTGTAACTACACACAAAATATTGAGGCAAGTGGAGACATCAACAGACCTGCATGGACGAAGGTCACGGTGGGGGTTGGTCTGGTGATGGTGCTCCGCTCTCTGAGTGACTGAACCACTTTGCTGAAGCTAAAGGTGGGGTCGACTCAGAAGGATGTTGGTAGAATGTCGCAGGTGTGATTCCAGCAAGACTGAACCCTCAACCTTAAGAAAAACTCTCTCCTAAAGAGATGTTTGAAGCATGGAGAATTGAATGTGCTAATTGCCAAAAAATGTTGATATTTTGAGGCACCAGAAAGTGACCTGTGAAGTTTAACCTGCTTGAGCCTTGATGACGGACTGAGGAGTGATGAACTACAGTGGAAGAGGAGTTCACTGCAAACACAAGGCAGACAGGAGACTGGAGGGACCATTAGGATCTGGTGCATGATATTCACTTGATCTAATCAGCAAATAATCTGCAGGTTAAAACCACTGAATGAAGTGCCCTCAGACAGAAACCTTAAACATTTATTTTACAAACCAAAGTCTTAACTCCTTCCCACTTCCTGATGTATATGTAAAACAGGCTGTTAGAAGACCTTACACATATATAACTGCACAACTGGGTTGTTTATTTTGTGCTACAACATTAAATAGCTTTAGACGACAGTCATTTAATTCATTAAAACACTCCATTTTTTTTTTTATTTTCTGAACTGAATATATTTTTCATACCTACTGGTGTTTAATAAAACCCAGTGTCTAAGATTTACGAAGGCCTAATTGCACAGATGGAATCTAATATGCATAATTATGTTTCCATGGGTGTGTTTTTCTTTCTGTAAAATAAGCCATTTACATGTACACAGGGAGTGGAGTCTGGCATATCACGTTGCCATATTTCTACAGTAGCCCAGACTGTACAAGCTACGGGAAAACAATTTTTGTGAATTGTGACGGTCGCCATATGGAAGGGTGAAGAAAGGCTTTTTCAGGTAGTTGCAGTTCACAATCTCACCACTAGATATCATTAAATCGAACAAAATTTTACATAAACTTTATTTGTCGTTTTAACACGTTGTTTAATCTAAAGTTTAAAGAGGTAATTTTTCAGTAAAAGGGAAATAATTTTGTGTTTTGTGTTTTTCCATGTAAGGATAAACCTGCTCAGACGCGATATTATTATTACGGTCTGTTGACACTGAAACTGATTTCTGTTTTATGATTGACTACCATGCTATTCCTAAAATTTCGTCGATTATTTTTCAAATCTAAGAGGTTCTTCAGCTTCATTCTTTCCTATGATCTATATTGATATTTCAGTTGAAATCCTTACACTGATTTACCTGGAAACACAGGGATACGCCTCAGTTATTAGTAAATTCTTCTTGCTCTTCCTCTTGCTGTCATGGTCAAATTAAAGCCAATCATTTCCCATGTGATCATTGCAGTGTGTTGACAGCAGGTTGTAGCAGCCTCTCCAGTCTAATGACAGACTGCCTGGGGATATGCAAATACATTTATCTTTTTCATAACAGGGTGTTAAACATTCTCCAGAGACCAGGATTCTAAATTCAGAGGTAGATGGAAGATGCCTATTACCTTGTCTGTAAAACATCAGCATTGTTGAGATACTTTGTTATTGATTATTGGTGTGTTTTCATGAAAGACAAGTGGCGAACATCTGGAAGTCTTAATATTTCCTTAAGTGGAGGTAAAATACTGCTGATGTTGAACTGTAGAGACTGTTTGAAACCAGTATAAATTAGCAATGCACACAACAACAAGAACAAACACGTTTTATATCAAGATTTAAAAAGATACAAAGACTCCGCCCTCTGCAACGTTCCCAAGAGATGAGGAGTCACTGCCTGAGGAGTGTTAAAGATGTTCCTGCATGTGAAGAACTGTGTGAAGCAATACTGTCTTATTTTATATGTGAGCAGGACCACCTTAGAGTTAACACTTGATGGAATAGAATAGTATTGACCAGGACTTAAGAGTCGAGTCTGGAAGTTTATGTGAAATTACCAAGAGGATTAATGCCATACAAACTGACCCATGGGCTCATGAGTTCATCCTCTGTTTATTTCATGAATGTGGAGTTGTTAAACACCCCCTTTTATTTCAGGATATATTAGGATAGTGGTTTTCGGCCTACAGGATTCATGATAAATAAATTCCAAAATACTACTTTTCTGGTTTTTAATCTAAAAATTATTATTAATTGTACTATAGTTACATACAGCAGGTTAAAAGTAAGTACATTTTCGTATATGAAGGAGGTCGAATGAATGAAAACAAATGCCACAAATTATGTAAAAAACTGAACCCTGTCTTGTTTCTGTTATTTATTAAGGATGCGGAACAGCAAATATTATAAATATAAGATTTTTTTTTTTTAATTAAAAACACCTCCATATAATAACTTTAAAGCATTATTTAATTTACAAAATAAGACTTTTATTGCAAAATAAAATTATGAGGTACAATTACAAATTTGCAGAATGGATCACACTGGCCCTCGTCAACTACAGTATTAGAGATAATTACCGTACGTGTTCATAAAGTATTTCTAGTTTCGTGATTATACCCACAAGCCCCTGAAACCTATCAACACTGCAAAACAAAAACTGGAATAGTAGTGCAGCAGGTTGGGAACCACTGTTATAGAGACTAAATGAAAGAGCAGAAGCACCTGATGACCACGGAACAAACCTATGACCTCAATGTGTGAGGTGAGACAGCTGATGCTGCAGCTCCTACATTATCTGTAAACAGTATGTATTTATATGCAGTATAAACAGACATGTATCAGGTTCAGAGAAGCTCCAATAACAAAATAACAGGTGCGAGCCTTATTTTAACAAAGGTCAGAGATCAGTGAATGTCCTCACTCATCCTGTGCAGGATCAGTCTGCAGCTCAGGACACAAACTCCATAGCCTTTTGCAGATTAATCAGAACATTTTGGGTTTTTTTTTCTGCTAAATATCATATTTTTCTACAGACTTTTGTACTGTTTAATATTAAATGTTGGTTGTTTGCCATGTGATCATGTGATGTAGTCATGTGACTGCAGCTTCCCTATGCATCTTCAGACCTTCTAATAGTTTGTACATTTCTTCAGTGTCATGTTTCATAGCTGTACATGACCCTCAGTGGATCCATTTACTGAAAGACTCTTTGGATTTAACATTAAATAAATCGTCGGTGCTCATCTAGCTTGTTTGTCTTTTTTTTTTTTTTTTTAATGAAAATATAGTACTAAAAGCTTTTATTTTGTCTTAGATTTACACATTGACATTGCAGACATGAGCTTTTACTTGTTACTTTTCTTGTATTGATAGTTTGATGGAAAAACAAATGACATGAATTAAATGATAAGATTTAGACCTATGTTGTGCCTCATTACATTTTCAGTCCATTTCTTTATATATAATAAACTAATGATGTTTGGAACTTAGATGCACATTTCAGCCTTTCAGTTGTCCCAGACTGCATGTCCTTGTTTCATTACTTTTATATGGATTATAACTGAGCCCAAAGGTTTGCAACGACAAATCCCATTGTACTTTGGGGTACTAAAACATTTTTGCATTGATGAAATAATGACTAACAGGATGTGTATGTTGCTGATAATAATCAATAAATACATAAACACGTGCAACATAAATACCACAATGCCATTTAACTCCAAATGTCCAGCCATATCTCTAAAGTAATATCAAGACAATAAATCACTGATCTCCCCTAATAATGAAATCAACTTTAGCTGCAGGACACTAACAAAACTTTGGATCTTCATCACAAACTTAAATATGACAGGATGTAGTTTTACTATTGTACAAATATTTACCAAAATTAAAGATTTTAACAAATACTGAATGACGTTTTTTTGTCAACACTTGTACTGTTATATATTTTTCTATTGCAGCAGTAAATTAATACTGTGATTTCCTTTGCCCATCTCACCCAAATAAAACAAATTCTACCGATGAAAGGGTTTTTCATTGTGTACTACAGCAGTCTCTCAATTTCATATACAAAGAAGCAAATTAATCAAATGTGAACAATGAACAGTCACTATACATGAAGCCATCACAAATTCAACTTTATTAAGCTTACAGAAAATATTAGACAGACTCATTTGCTATAAAGCACTCATAGAAAAGTGAATATTCAATTAAATAAACTTCAGTGTCTTAAATAAACTAACAATAAATAACAAGGATATTTGGGTAAATCTTTATTTTATGGGCCACTAATAACCTATTTTTTTAGTAATTACATTAGAGATTTCCTGGAAAGAACTGAGTCTATATTTACAGACAATATAGCAACAGTTTTTAAGTTACATGTACAAAAAAATAATTATCTACAGGTGAATGTAAAAACACAATCAAATTAATTATCAATGAAAATAACCTTTTATATAAAAGGACACAAGTTATATTAGATATTATTACTATGAAAATTTAGTTATCACCTAGTTATACATTCCTTTCCAGAAAACTTGCAATACAGTGGCAATTAAAAACCCATAACATAAAGAATTACCTATCGCTGACACAAGGGTTCAACATTTTTGAGAAATCCTCATTTACATTCTTAACTGATGAGATCACTGTACACATCAGAAAGCTGCTAGTTTAGAGCTAAGATAGCCCGAGGACACACCAATGCTAGGAAATGCATCTGATGCAGAAAAAGCAGGAGGGAGCTGAGGCAGGGTACAGCCAGAAAATAGGAGGTCAAAGTGAGAGAGAACCTAAACGCTACTTTCTGATCCAAGAGACTGCCTCCATTTAATATTGTCTATTCCCATCAACCAATCAGGAAAAGCCTCAAATATCAAATTCATAAAATATCATCTGTGTGCAAGTCTATGTCAAGGCTGAGCAGTATAATGAACTGTAGAAATATACATTTTTAAATATGCCTAAAATGAGACATCTGGCGGTGGCTGTGGCTTAGGATAGAACAGGTCACCCAACAACCAGGAGGTTGAAACCTGAATAATGCTTTTATTCAAGTGCCAATGTGTGGCAAGACATTTCACAAACCTGCTCGTGTATGATTGTTTGGTGGTGGGAGGCAGATTGGCAGCTGTGGCTACACATGCAGTTCAGCACTACAAGTACGAGAGTAAATGAAACAAAGTGCTTTGATTATGTAAAATAGAAAAGCACTATATAAATCTAATCCCTTATTAATTTGATGTTTTCTGTCATTTGTCTGAAAGACCAAAATTAGGCATGTCATCTCATAGTCATGAGATCCTGATATCATTAGTTTAACAAAATATTTCAATGAATAAAAATTAGATACAGTAACTTCTGAATATAATTAATCTTGTTTTCAATGTAGATTTGGATGTCACAGGAAAGAAAATCCATAAAAATATTCATACAAATTGAACCTAAAGGGAAAAAAAAATTAAATTACAAGGATTAAATGAATGGGAAAAATTTTTACCTCCTCAAACTGCATTTCTTCAGTGAAGCAGTGACCTTTGGACTTAAAGCAGAGGTAAAAACCAAAAGGTCGTTTAGAGCCACACAGACATATTTCATGTGATTTATTGACAGTAAGAAAAATAAATTATTTAATTTGATATTTCAACAAGTTCACCAAAAAAATGAATGCTAAAAAGTGTGGGCGCATGAGGCTGTGAGTTGTCTGAAAATGGACAGAAGTGAAAACTGAAGTTTAATTAAATCTGCCTGTTAAACTTAAGTCTTTAGCATTAACCTGTGCGATGTGGACAGACTCAGTGCAGGGTGAGTTACTCATGTATGTGCTCTGTGAGGAGGGTTTGAAGGCCAGTCTCAGCTATGGTAGGTCAGGATCACAGACTGGATGGGCAGCCGGCACACAGGACACAGCTTGTTCCTCTTCTTCAGTTTCCTGGCACAGATGTAGCAGGCCATTAGGTGTCCAGTTCGTCCATGGACGATGCATCCGTTCTTTGGCCGTGACTGACAGATGAGACAAGGGTCCAAACATGATTCAGGTAACCGCCACTCCGCCGATACATTACGCTCCAACTCCGGAACCACCACAGAAGAAGGTGGAGGATCAGTAGGGGAAGATGGAAGAAGCTCCTGGGAGTCAACAGAGGAGTAGGAAGAAGAAGGCTGGGAGTCAGAAGTCCACACCTTCTCCTGTGAGGAGCAAGAGAGGAACTCCTGGGAGCTGGTAAGTGAGGAGGTGGAGTCTGCCATGCACTGTGACAGGAGAGGAGGCGTTTTTGCGCTTTTCCCATCTGGGACATCAACTCCTTCATTATCTTCTGTATCAGAGCCTACATGAGACAAACCAATCAACGTGTTGAGTTTAGAGTCTGGTTTACACCAGTTCTAAATGTAAGTGCCATGAGATAACTTTTGTAATGATGTAGCACTATATAAATAAAATTAGACTGACTGAGTTCTGTTGTAAGTAACAGACATTGTGACTGATCTACCTGGAGCGTCTACGGCTGCTGATTGGTCAGTTGGTTTTGGGGCCAGGACTTTTGGACTGGAGCTAGTCGCCTTGTTGACAGACACATCAGGCAGCCAATCCAGACGCAGAGTCCAGCAGCGCAGACAGTTGCTGGGGAGAGGTGGGTTCAACTCATCACACTTCCCACACCGCCAATAATCCTAAAAGACAAAGAATATTTAGAATCAAAATAATGTGATCAAAACTTAAAGAAGGAATAAAGAGGTCAAACAGTGTGACATCAGGGAATTTTTACCTCACAAATATTGTCAAAAATGAAGTTCAAGCACGAGTTAAACCGACTGACTGTTAGAACAGGTTATCTGAACAGCCTCAGTCTGTTCCACCAATACATTCACACCTCAGATGTAACCACTGGTTTGTCTCATAGATTATTATACACTGATGTCTGCAAAACTAAGAGTGTGATTTTAAATAGACTATGCTGTATGTGGAATAATAGTTTACTACAACTTTTCTGATTTTTAAAACCACTTTCTACAAAAGAAGTTGCTACTATGAGAATTTTGTTGTTTTACACGCATGCTTTACTGAAGCAATGATGCAAAAACATAATATTAAAGGTCGTTTATGTTAAATTGTAATAATAATAATAAATTCAATTTCTACAGTGTTCTTCAAGGCACACAAAGCATTTTACATTATTGACCCATTATTCATTCATTCAGTCTCACACTCACTCTGGTGGTGGTAAACTGTGTTTGCAGCCACAGCCGGCCTGGGGCAGGCTGAAAGAAGCATGGCTGCCAATTCATACCAAACAGCCCCTCCACGACCACCACCAAAAATTCATACACATTCATACACCGGTGCAAGTGACACTAACATTTTCAGTCTATTACAAAACTGAAAGATCAAATTAGACTATGGTGGGGTATAAGGTAATCCTACTAGATAATATGAGAAATGAACTCCAATAGCATTTTACAGGAAAGTTGTCCACTACCAAACTACTGAAACTGTGAAGAACACATGCGCCATCTAGAGCATTTTCACCACTTTACCTTGCCATCAGACAGCCATGTCCGATAGGGAACTGAAGTCGTGAAGTGTTCTTCAAAGCAACCAGATGGAAGTAACGCTAGACCAGCACCATCTGAGTTCTGTGAGGTAAAATTACTGTTTTCGTCAAAGGAATCAAGTGGCGTTGAAGAGCGGAATATAATTTTACACTCCACATTCCTTTACAAATCTCCCTTGAAGCATAATTTCTTTTGACAATATTTGCGGGCAGACATTCCACTCAAATTAAGTCTCACTGCTTATGACTTTGCTGTTCCGATTTCTGTTAATCTCAAGATTAACCCAATATTTCCACCTGGGTGTCACTGATAATTGTGTTCAAGGACTGTGTGTGATTTACTCCAACTCACAGCTTCAGTGATCTCTGTGTCTTCATCAAAGGAGTCTTCGTCTTCTGCTTCAAAGATGGTGACTTCATATACCTGAAAAACAACAAACATGTTGACATGTAACATAAATGCCAATGGCAGTTTCTAGATTCTACAACGCTAACTAGTAATTTTTCCAGATTCTTTTGACTGTAGCTTGAGTAATCCTCATCCAAAACACAAATGTGCTTACCTGATCATCTGCAGACAGAGAGGCATCATCTTCATTGTAGTCATCAGAAACAATGGACTCCACCTCAAACTCGACACTGAAGTTATCACTTTCTGAATCTGAAGCTGCAACTGTGACCTCTGACCTCCCAGACTTAACACATAAACATATAATTTGTCTTATAAAGCAACAGTCCAAATGACAGTGAACAGCAATACAAAGCACATGTGTGTGAATGAAGCTCACTGTGCTGTGCGAGTCAGACGATTGGCTGCTGGGTCTGTCCTTCCCACTTCCAAGTCCACCAATGACACACCACGAAAGGCTGTCGTCAAATGTCAGGGAGTAGCTATCAGATCGCCTCCTTTTGCTGCCATTTTCCTCTAGCTCCTCCTCCTCTGACTCTTCCTCAGCTTCATTATTGTCCACATTTTGTGAGGGTCCTGAGGAGATGGAACGACCCAAGTTCAAAGCTCAGTTTCCTGGATATGTTAATAGTAGTTAGTAGTCCAATATTGTGCCTCAAGAGGAACTCACCTGGTTCACTGTTCCTTCGGCTCCTCCGTCGCCTCCTCCTTCGCCTCCTTCTTCTGTCTGGTGATGAGTGACTTTCTGAGCAAGGGTTAACTTCTGAATTTGCCTCCTGCAAACAGAAACATACATAATTGAGTTTCATATTAACATGTAATGCTGTTTGACTTTAAAAAAAAAAACATATTTATAATTAATAACATCCATCTGATGTATTTAGCACCTCTATTAAATCAAGATCCCTTAAGAATGATGAAAATATGATTTCTCCTTCACTTTGTCCACCATTAAAAGCCCTATGTGACACCATGTATTATTCAGTCTTAAACACCTCAGTGTTAACAAGACAGTTCAAGATCAGATCATTTCCAAAAATTAAATATGTTGACTTTCGCACATATTGTTTTATACATTACCTAAATCTTTAACAGGCATTTTTCGTACATTTTTCCTCTTAATTTTGCCTCCTCTACCTCTTTTTGACAGCTAAAATCTGTGATAAAATGGCCCTAAAACTTTCAGGCCAATTGTTTTGAAAATGACAAAAAAGTATTTCTGTGCAAGCTTTACTGCTTAAGTTTTTTTTAAGAAGACATTTTCTGCATATTTCTGAGGGACATTGAATAACAGTAATACACATTTTCTAAATTTTTAAGAGCCTTATTGGGAAATAAATCACATATATAGAAAGTGTCAATTTGTGCCACTGGTCACAACTATATCTTCTACATCAAAGTTGGTCCAAGATGTTTTATACAGGTTTTCTGACGAGTTTAGATATATTGAACACAATCGGAGTACATAGGATGTTAATAATTTCAAAATCACTAGCAAGGTGGATCTGTTTATTTGCATTTTAATACATTTATTACTTTTTGCCCACATGTGTTTTTTAATGTTGCTATAGAGCACAGCACTATCACATTTAAATTAACAGAAACAATTTTACTTACTTTTTTTTTTTTTTTTTTTTTTACTTCTAGAAGCAATTTTTATTGCAGTGTAATTTTTTCCCCACAGAAACAGTTTTCAAAAACAAAACTACATTAAATGCAACAGCACAAAATCATGTTTAAGAAAATATAATGGCAAAACTTCTGGATATGATTGGTTTTTAATACTTATCTACAACCCAAAGAAACCCTGATTATAAAGCATTTGTGTTTCTTACCTCTGTGCATCTCTCTGTTTGACTGTTGCTGTGTGCTTCACTTAAATGTGGTGAGGAATCTGAGAAATACGGAAAAAGATGAGTATGTTTAGTCTGTGCAGCAGTTAAGAAGGTGTATCAAGTAGCAATATGAAGACGTGAAAGAGGTGCATAGGAAATGCATAGCAGGCAACATAATAATAATAAGAAGAAGAAGAAGAAAATTTAGAAGACAGAAAGATTTAATTTCCACTGTCCATGTCTAATCCAAACATATCTAATCATTATAGAAACAACACAACTCCAACCTCATGAAGGCAGCACAGTAGGTGAAACATAAGGATCGTGATCAATTTTGTAGGAACCACAATTTAAAGAGTAGTACACCAATTCATCCAGTAGGTGGAGACAGAAATCAGAAACACTAATCTACTACCAATGAAAGACACCCTTTTAAACATGTTGAGACACTGAAGTCAATCTCAAAATGACTGAATGACCAAATTTTCCTTCCAGTTATATCAGAAAAAAGGGACAAAAGGAAAAAGAACAAGGAGTTAAGAAGACAAGAGGAAACAAATGAGGAAGAATCAAAAAAGAAACCAACGAGATCCAACGGAAAAAGACAAATGAAAAACAGGAAGTCCTACCTTGGCTCCTCACAGCCACCAGGTTCTTGGTGATCATAGCAAACAAAACTCTGAAAGATTAACACATTTCGATTACTTCACTGTTAAAAGCCTCTAGGTAAAAACCACAACTGGTTTGCATTTACAGAAAGAAATGTCATGTCCTGTTTAAGAAGTAATTACAGAATTACAGTGACAATAATCCTGAACAACCCATTTTTATCAGTTTTTTTCTGTTCTTACCGTGGCTCCTTCACAGAAAAACTGTCGACTCCCAGCAGCTGCCCAAGTGCATCCTGGGCACAGTGGACAATGTGCTGCTGCTTCTGGTCATACAGCTGCTTCTGCATGATGTACTGCCCGAGGTAGAACATCACCTGCAGAAAGAGGGAAAAAAAGCCAACAGATCACAGATGTATCACTATGAATAAATTATGAGACATTAGCCAGTCAGCTCCTGACATGCTTCAGCCAGTGAAATAAAGCATTATAATGGAAAGGACACCTGATTAAGAGTTTTCCATAACATTTAGTTTTGGAAGTCACAAAAATATTAACAAACAAATGAGAAAGATGGCAAATCCACACTCCTCTGGTTGTTATGCCAACACAAGCAATTTTAACCTTGAGATTGCATTTCTGCATTTTTGTCCTAGGTAGAGTGGACAAGACATTCAAAGCTTTACTTAAAATAAAATTCAAAAAACACTGTCCACTGCAAAGGACAATTCCTAAAAATAAATAACAACTGAAAAGTAAGTAGAGCCTTCTAATACCCCTGTCCAGTCAGACAACACTTTGCCCCACCTGCTCACTGATAATTTTGAGATATATCTTCCAATACGCAAAACTTCAAAAATTTGTTTTAAAAAATGCAAAAATTGAAAGAAAAGTACACATAAAGATGTGTGTAAAGTTTGAAAGGAATTGGGGACTAATGTCTGAGAATCGGTTGGATAAATTGTCTAAGCTAAAATTTTTTTAAAAAAATGTATTTTAAAAAATCCCCAAATTTTAAAATCAGCAAACAAACTGTGCATTGCACCTCTACTACTGGTAAAGAACATGTGTGTGAAATTGGAAAAGAATCAGGTGCATGGACGGCTGCATGGAAGGAGGGAAGGAAGGAATTCCTGATATATCTACCAATATGGGCTAATATATCTAAATAAATAAAAGTGTATTTGAAAAAAAACTTTTGCATCATGCTGTTTCCAATCAGGTTAAATATTTAAGGTAAAAAAGGCTAAATTTGTACTAACTGGATGTAAGGAGGTTAACGGAAACAAGCAGTGATGTTACACTGAAAGCTCACTATTCCAAACAGCCTCAACCTTTAAATGCTGAAGAAGTGCATGAGGGTTTCATGCCTTACTTAACCCCGAAAGACCCAATGAGCCACTGGGAACCAAATCATCTACTAATCTAAACTGTTTAATACCTATTATGAATAAAAGAATAAAACCAATGGAGTTTGATAAATGATAGTGGACATAGACGCTTGCTTTTATGTTCAGTTATCCATAAATTTTAGTGAAAAAGTTATATTTTCCTCAGTTTTTTCTATTTTTGATATAATAACCATCAAATTTACTCTTGAGCTTTAATTAACATCTACATGATCAATAAATTAAATACAGGAAAATACATGATTTATACTAAAAAATGTAAAATACAGATGAAAATATAGCAATAAATGGTGGTAAATCAATTAAGAAAGGTTAAATAGAGAAAACAAATCTTTTATTAACTGCTACAAAATTAGCACTGGGCCTTTATGGGTTAATCACTCCACAAACACATGACTGGCCCCAAAGCTAAAGCAAAACAGTGAAATCTATGTAGATTGCAAATGCATAATGCCGGCCACAATTTCTATAGAAGGAATAAGCAACATTGACTTCTGCTTTTAAGTTAAGTTGTTTATAGACAAAGCCAGTTTGTCTACTCTCCTGTTCTGGCTGGGTTTGGTTCATTGGATTGAACTTGAAGGATATAATGCAAATGTACCGCATGTTCTTCTAATACAACTCCTGAAACTGTTACAATACACTATAGATCAATTTCTAATGTGATGACACAACAAATGGATTTAAAATCAGGAATGAAGCTACAAATAGAAGCAGAACAATTTGAGTTGGTTACACTTTTGTAAATGATGATGACAATAATCAATATCACAAAAAATACATCATATAACTTAAAAATGTGGTACATGTATGAATTTTCTCCCCTAAAAAATTGCTTAGGCGATACAACAAACTATTTGAAATGTCTACTACTTATCCACCCCCAGATAAAGGTTTGCTGTACCTCTTTCATGGTGAAAACATCTTTAGTGGCTCCTGCATGTTGCAGCAGTGAATGAAACTCTACCTTTGGCCTGACCTAAGCAGAGAAAAACAGGAAACCGGTCAGTTGGGCATAAAGGAAATGTCTTATTTGCATGCCTTTGGTTTTATGCCGCATTAATTTGCAGTATGCTGCTTATCACACTTTTAAACATGTTCAGTACAGAATGAAACCTATCAATAAGTCAGTAATCACATGTTCTTACCAGTTTGGTGTCATCAGCCGTGTCTGTGTCTGTGTTAAGCTCCCTGTCCGCTGACATCTTTAAGATGATTGTTCCTGGAAAAGAACACACAGCCAGGGTCAAAATCACAGATTATATAGTCTATATTTTTAGTAAATGACTCCAAGTTAAGACCAAGTCCTGTTTAATATTGACTAAACAGGCAAGAATACATATTGCATTAAGTCTGCCTTGGATGATTCTGAGTGGTAAAAATTGCCCTTATAACACCAAGTTTTCTCTCTCCTCTTGTTCATGACAACTTTTCTACAAAGCTGCATTAATAAAACAGGACTTGACCAGAAAATGTTTAGGCTTATTCAGTCTAGCATAGAAAATGACAAGACAGCTGACATTACATCTCTTCAGACTTATTGGACTTAGACATGTTGCACTAACAGCTAATGTAATACTAGATATAATGTGTTGGCCATACATATATTAGACATTATATAACATTAGAAGTACCTGACACTTATCCTGACAACTATGTCTTCATAATCTGTATCTTATTAGGCCTAACATAGACAAATATTTTAGTAATTTAGTAGTGTATAGTACAATAGTATGTTTAAAGGCTCACACACTTGCCTAATTAATTAAACAACTACAGGCTGACACAGTCCATTAAGTTTGTTTTGTTTTTTTACACAGAGAGCAACCACAAACAGTTAAAGGCATTACATGGAAGTTATAATTCCATCTTACACATATCCAAATTCATCATGTACACATTTTTTGGCTATAAATATGATCATTAAAAACATTTCTTACCAGTATACACAGAGGTAGAAGAATTAGCAGCAGTCCATCCTGTGCAAGTAAAAAAATAGATAAAGTGCTGTCAGAAATGAGCAGAGCAGAGTTGCAGCCTCTTATAGACCTGCTCAGACATGTCAGGACTAGACCAGCCTAAATGGCGTTGCCTAGTCAAACTGGGCCTATCAGGGCCAGTCAGGCTGAGTCAGCAACATTGAGTAGTATGTTCCATGTTAAAAGTGACTGTACCAGCTGATTTAATCATAGTATTCTGTGCAGACATGCCGAGACTAGTCCAGGATGACTCACTTCTGTCAAAACTACATAACCACATGTAACATGGTAAAAATAAACAAACTAACCCAATGGAGTAATAATCATGCATGTGACACTAACCTAAGCATGATTCCACCACAGGATTGCCCCAAGGCTCCAGGGGACTGGGAGGATAAACTGAAACTCAACCTGGGAGAACTGACCATACACAAAAGTTATTAGTGGGGCAAACAAATTAGAATTTTTCATTTAATTAACCCGAAATTATTTTTGGTCTAATAAATGTTTTTAAATGTTTTTTTTTTTTTTTTTAGGGAAAATTCATAGTGTGATGTAATAAATATTAAAGCTACTCACTTTATTTAAATTGTAATATTATTATGTAATGTAAATTGTTTATTATATGCTTCATATAAGGTGGTCAGATAAAGCAGGCTGAGCTCACTGACAGCAGAATATTCACAGCATAATAACTGTGACCAGATATTAAGTCACTTGATACCAAATCATGATCACAAGACATTTCTGGAGATTCAACAGATACACAGAGCTTTAAAGGGATAGTTCGGGATTTTTGACATGAATCTGTATGACATCCCTGTCATCAGTGTAGTACACCCACACTGACTTACCCCTGACATTGTCCTGTGAGCCCAGTTCTGGTCTGGTTTTAGTCAAAACTAAAGTAGTCTGGCAAGTTTTGCAGGGTCACTAAAATAAAAAGATTTTCTTCTCAAACCAGCAGGTGTTCAAATGAGTGATTCATTTGCATCACAAACCAATGTCCACAAAAAGTCACACCTCATAATCACTTGGCGCTGCCACAAGATGACAGCTAAGCTACCCGTTTCACTGCAGAAAAAAAGTTGTTGACTAGTGCGCAACAGTTAGCAGCATGACAGCGCACTGATAGTAAACTACTATACTGATGATGGGGATGTCATACAGATTCATGTCGAAAATCCTGAACTATCCCTTTAACAAACAGTAAAGAACAACCATACATATTCTGCATAATGGATATGTAACACTTTCTAGACATCGTTAGTAGTTTTTAGACTAAGTACTACTTAATGTGAATCACAAGCAAAGTCATTGTATTTATCATTTATTTATTTATGCATTTCAACGTGTGCTGGGTAGACCTGATGTCAACATAAGGTGAAACTCTACACCCTGGCCTGTTGCCACACCACCAAATGCTAAACACAAAGATTCTACATAAAAATACATGCTCATCATCACAATGCTAGAAAAAGAACTGTTCTACAAACTATAAATAGTTATGCCTGCATACCGAACACAGTGTTGGATCCTATCTGTATGAATATGTCTGGACAACGGTCTGCGTCTGAGTGGAGTAAATGTCATGTTCACAAACATATGTCAGTGTATGAGTGAGTCAGCTGTTGGCCAACCTGTTACAACACAAACACTGAGAGAAAAATACGCCCGGACATGTCCTGCTCTCCCCTCTGACTTTCCTTTTTTCTAACACATTGTCTCTGAATGAAGCAGCGTGAACGCACCAAAACATTTTTCATCAAGAAAACATTATCAAACAATAGATGCAGATTAATGGTCGTTATACCCGATACCTATGATCAAACGAGTTTCCAGATTGACATGCTTTTAATTATGGATCCCTTGATTAAACATGAATGCCTCAATAACAACCAACAGTATGATGGAATTATTAACAGCTGTACGACAAAGCTACATTAATGTGTGGTCGATGTGATCGAAATATTCTATATTATTTTTAAGGAAGCTAGCTAACAATGTTACGATCTGTATTTTACGCCCACATCACAATAACGACCACGAGTTAGCATGCTAAAATGAACTCCACCACAAGGAAAACCGCCAACTCGTACCTCGTAACAAGCATAGCAAATATACAATTCCTGTTAGGAAAATTACAACCAGAACTAAAAATGTATTGGGGAAAAATAGCCATGTAGGTGCAGCTACAATTACCAGTTAGTAGTAGTGGGCTAGATAGTCAGCCAATAATAAACACAAAGTAACAAACTTTTCGGTCAAACGCTGTATCGTTCAACATAGAAAGTATGTTGAACGATTTTACACGGATACTAAAATCCAGAGTGGAAGCATGGGACATAATTAAACGTGTTTATTTGCCATTATTTGGTGAGCATACCATCCCTGTCAGCAAGCAATAGCGAAGGCGTTGTTGCTACACTGTCTCGGTTTCCTCAACCAGGAAAAAGCGAGGCTGCGCGGCCTCCTAGCACATTGCTAACAAACAGCTAACAGCTACTAAAGTTGCCGTTGTATTAACTGTGACTATACTAATAACTAGGATAATACAATATTTTATTTTAATGATTTAAGACGAACCTTTTTAGTTGGTGTTGATTCAAATCATATCCCCACAGAGTAGTATCTCAATCAATTCAACTTGCTAATACTTGGACTGTTTATCTTAGCTAGTTGGTCTCGAGACGGTTCGTGGAGCGCTCTTGCTACTGCAGTCAATTGGGACACACGTCGAAAATCTATGCGCGTCTAATTTGATAATTATGGTACATGGGGAAAATGAACGCTTGACAATGAAGACTTTGAAATCATATAAAATAATTTTCTAAAGTAATCACAGAATAATTCCAATGGATTATTGTTCAGACTGATGAGTACTATGTGTGTGATGCATTTTCAAGAAAATTTACTGTCAAAATTATTAATGATTTCAAGGCAAAGTCCTTTAAATAATAAATCAAGTAAATTTCTAAACTTTGAACTCTTATAAAATAATTTCCCTAAGAGGTCGTAAAATAATTTCAACTTCACATTTCAATTAATCTTAAAAAAAAAAAAAAAAAAAAATCAATAGCATTAGTGTTAATAGTACACACCAGTCTGAATAAAATAGCATCTCAAATGTTCTTTGACCTCTTCATATAATGCTTTCATGCGGGTCTAAAAACGGAGAAATGAGACAACCAGCACTTATTATGTAGTTTACCTTTAAGTCGTTAATAATTTTGGCAGTAAATTTTCTTGAGAATTCATCACACTCATAATATGGAATAAGGGAAATTATTTCATAAGGGTTCAAAGTCTCCATAATCAACCGCTCTTTTTTCTGTACCGTAATGAATAGACGCGCATAGATTTTTAAAGTGTGGCCCATTTGACTCAACTGTCACTGTTCAGACACCCCAGGTATTGGGTGCATCATCTACATAGTTTGGCCTTACACAATCAGCGTAGTGCATGAGCATTTTAAATTAAGAAATAATATGAACATTTTCTTGGAGTCTCAACAGGAACCACAAATTACAGTGATTTTGGAGTAAAACATTTAATGGAAAAAAATAATTTCACATTGTTTTATTGTGACAATAAAATGGTACAGATGGTCAATAGTGAGGACACTTAAAAGGATTTTATCATTGTATTAATCTATATACCATGTATGTGTGTTAAATGTATACTTGTAATAATGTATGAGGTTTAGAATATCGTAAGCACTGATTACAAGGCACATTTGTTGAGACATTGTCACATTTGTCCAGATTTTAGGCTAAGATCTTGTATTGATGCTAGAAATCAGGCCACTGTATAAAGTCTTCTCAGCATGTTGCCAAAGGGGTTAAGGTTTGAATTCTGTATTTAGCAGTTCATGTGAGAATGATGTCCCATGGTCTCTGAAAGTCCCAATGAGACCAGTGAATCCTGGCATTGTCCAATCTTTATGTTCTCCATCAAACTGATGGCTAAGATATAAAAAGCTATTCATTGCACTGATTAGGAATGAAAAAACTTGTTGCAGCTCAAACAATCACTGTAATTATTATCCAAAGAATGATTTTATTAGTTAAATCCTAATAGGGACTTTTTTTGGCCAGAGATTTTTATGACCAGAACAATTCAAAAGGACAGCATGTACTGAAATGTATTATTGTGGAGTTCAAGAAACTTATTAGGACTTTAAGGAAACATCATAGTCAACCACTACAAGAAACACATACTTTTATTTTGAAAAAAAAAAAAAAGAGAGGTCAACACAATAAGAAAAAACACACTGATAAAACACTCTTCTCTCTGTGTGTGTATTTATGGTTGTAACTCGTATCCCAGCGGATCAAGCCCTCGATCTAGCAGAGCAAGAGAAGACTCCCTCAACTTCTGAAGAAACCTCCTCAGTTCTTCTTTGGAGAAAACCTGAATTTTGGGGAGAGGGGAGACAAGGCCATTAAAATAAATACTGCGATGAAAACAACCATACTTATCTGAGAACGAATCGACAATACCAGCTGCAGTATATCATCAAAGAACAGGGCTGATTATTATCAAAGTGCTGTTGAATGTGGAAGATCAGGCATGATGATTACCAGTAATTAGCTTTTCCTGTTGCTCATCATTACCTTCATCACCTCTTCAATCTCTTTGGTGACAGAAAAGTGCACCCCAACCAAAAATGGCAACAACTGAAAATAAAGTCTCAGCCATTTGCAAGTTGTTTTTGTAAATCTTGAAAGGATTGCTTTGTCCATGTATTCTTAGGATACTAAATTGATAACTATATTAGGCCTATATAATCACATATGGTATACTAGGGCATTAGTGACTTCAGATTTTTTTTGTCAAAGTCAAGTCAACTCATCATGTGATGATGTCATCACATTGACAGTGGAGGAACACCACAGACACAGCTGTTCAACAATGAGCAACTAGTACTAACGTTCACTGGAACATGAACAATGTACAATAAAGAGCAGAATAAAAAACTGTACAGACACAAGCATCAACAGTCCTTCTCAAACAATTTAACCAAAACCAAACACAGGCCAACACCTTGAATTTTCTTTTAAATTGAAGTGAACAACAAAGTGGAAAAAGGTTAAACGTCGGCAGCCAAGACGCACAGTTAGAGAAAAGAGTGTATTGTGTTCATGAAATAAATGAACAGAATAAACCAAACACACTGTGTGTCCACATTATTATTCAGTATTGGTGCTTCCATGGTTCACAGAACACGACTTAGACCAGAGTTTTTCCAGACCACAGTCAGTTTATAGTTCCTACTCTGAGTCGTCTTCTTCCTTCACAGTCCATGCACTAGTGATGCAAGGGTCTGGGGTTCTTTTTCAACCTGTTTTTGTAGAATTATTTGACCCACTCGCAAATAAAATGACATTTTTTGGACCAACCCAACCCAGGTCTACTGATCTGTGCATCACTACCTTGCGCTCCATGTTTTCATGTAGAAAGATGAGAATATCGACATGAACTGAATGAAAGCTCACACGCTGTGGGAGCGAGAGAGAGAATAACACACATCAACTCCTCCAAAGTAATGTTGACACCTTGGCAAACTGACTTTTCAGTTAATTCCCTATGTACAACTGATGTAAACCTACTGAAATCAAAGTGAGATGGCACTTTGGTGTTGCATCGACCATTTTATTGCAAATTGAATGACCTAAGCCCTTTTTATTGTTTTTGTTTCAAATCACTGCTTGTGCTTGTCATTCATTTGCTTGCTTGACCATCAATGCTCTCCTTCTGAACCAACTGGCTTCATTGAGAAGCTGAAGTCCTTGTCTCTTGGTATGTATGCAGACACATTCACACATGTGTCTATGTAGGTGGACAGGTTATGTAGGTTAGTTACCTGGTAGAGACGATGCTGGTCAGATGAGATGATGTCCGCAAGTCGCAGCGCCTCCTGGTGTCTGGACGAGTTCTGTAGCACACTGAGCAGCAGGAAGCTGAGGCGAGGCAGACAAAGAGACCGCAGCGCTGTCATCTGGTGGCTGCGCTCTGAGTCCTGCTCTGAATCCTAAAAACCACATGAACAAATCACCATTAAAAAAAAAATTTATGAATAACATCTCCTACTCTTTTTATTATTTTTGTATTCTCAGGCAATGGCTAGTATGTATGAATTTATTTATTAAGATATTTTAAACAATATGAGGTGTATGCTTCATATGTTGGGTAGTGAATAGTAACCTGGCGGTTATCAACCATCCATCCTCCATCTACAAATAGCAACACATTGTAGATTCTTTCTTTCACATCTTCAGTCAGAACGTCCAAACGGCAAGACCACGCAGACAGTGCAGTCTGACAAAAACAAAAACATGACACTCAACTGACTCAATCAAGTGGATTATTTATTATGCTGCATTTATTTATTAATTTATAATTACTTATATTACTATTATTGCAGGGCACAATAACGCTGAGAACTTTTTCAAAGTAGAAAGTATCTATAAAACATACAAATCTTTCTTTATTCATACCCAAGGATATTTTTTTTTTTATTCAGTCAAAACAATAAAATAAAGCCACGTAAAAATAAAACTAATCAAATAATACAACTAATTTCTAACAATGTCCATGTGTGAATACCTGGTACTCTTTTTCCCTCATCTCATTGGCCACTCGCTCTGTGAATTTGGCCTCGGGGGCAGGTGTTGGTTTCTGTGGGGCAGAGCTACTGTGGCTGAACCAATCAGTGAAGGCCTCATGGGCTTCCTGTGTGATGATTAAGAGACACATTTACTTTAAACATACACAACATACTGTACTACAAACAATCCAAAAATTAAAGACAGTTTGTCTGATATACAGTAATATTGTTTGAAAAATGATTCAGTTGCAGACAATTTTTTGTAGCATTGATTAATTATTTCAGCTCTATTCTTAGTCAAGTACAGACAGGTTGGTATGTCCAAATCCATTGAAAATTTCTCAAAAATACAAAGACATGGAACAAACCAGATAGGCTCTGATACAGAGGTGTTCTCTGATGGCGTTCTCATCCTCAGCAGGAAGAGATGTGGTCTCACTGAGACCTGTCCACTGGCAATAAATCTCCCTCATTGAATCCTCTGGGACTTTAGAGAAAACTGCTTTGGCTGCGTCGTGCTTCTGCAGAGCTGAGAGAAGACAGATAGACAGTGAGCACTGCAATGCATCATGGTACTTATTGTTTATGACTGTTAGGCATACACTCAAGTCAGACGTACCCAGAAACTTCCTCATGATGGCGTTGGACTGTTTTAGGGCCTCTGCTCGATGGGCGGGATCAAACAGCAGCCAGTCAATGACGTCTATCTTCCTTTCGTCCTCCTGTCAAAGCAGTCACTTGTTTTACTCAGGTTTGTTAGTAGTTAGTGTTAGATGAAAAAAAATAAAACTAATTTTAGTTGGGTTTTAATACAAGTTCTTTAATTTTTGGTAGCATTGTAATGATATTTAATGCAATAACTGGTTATTTACACTTTCCAAATGCCAGTTAAGGTGGGGGAAACTATACCAAAATACAAAATGATGCTTGTTTGTGTAATAGGGTCACACAAAAAATAAAGCTTGTGATGTTTATTTAGTTTTAAAACGGTGCAGCTCAAAAATCTATCAGTGCATTACAACAGTTTTTACACTTAAGTCCATTTATGCATCTTTGACATTAGGGCTTATAGCTTCCAAAGCAATTTTTTTTTTCATTCAGTGCTAAAAGGTTCATCACTAATACTAGTGTTCCTCTTTTTAGACACATTGAACATGGGTTGCTTTTAGTTTTTTTTTACCTTTGTAGTTCCACTCTCCAGAGCCTGGTTGTGGTGTGTAAACTCTGTCTCATCTCTCTCTCTCACAGTCTCTACCACAAGTTTTGTTATTGCAGCCACATCCAGGCCTATACAAACAAATGTTCAATTTGTTTATAACAAATTTGACTTGTTTACTCATCTCTGTGAGTGCAAATTAGCATTTTCATTTTCACCTGCTTCGGTTGCAAGTTGCAGGCAGCGAGGGCGGAGCTCTGGCTGATTAATAGTTTCTAGGAATGTGGCATACTGTGCAGTAGCAAGATCAGCTGGTAGTTGACTAACGTAGCTCGCCACAAGGTCAGTTTGCTGATCCCGAATCAGCAGGGAGACATATGCCTTCAACACATCCACACACACGTCCTCCTGAGAGAGTGAAAGGGGGATCATTAGAGTACACTTGTGCATGTTGTTGCTTTAGACTGGACGATACCTTAGTCAGTGGTCGACTAAAAAAAAGGTTTCATAGTTTATAATTTGGGAACCCTTTGAAATCCAATTTATTTGTCATGTCAACTATACCTTCAGTGCCAAACCCAGAGAGCGGAAAAACAGCAGGAGGTGAGTCATGAAACGCAGCAGGTGGAAGGGGAGGGGTTTAGAGGATGTCAGCCAATCAGAGAACTCATCCAACAGACCTATGAATGAGACACAGACAGATATTTAATTGTAAAGGTATGAGCTGGAGGAGCAGAGGTTATTCAGATGTGAGTGGGTCTTACCATCCAGGTCTCCCAAGATCACAAACTTCTGGATAACGTGGTAATGCTCTCTGTTCTCCTCCAACACCCTCTGCACACACAAATGCCAAGTTAGTGGTGTGTTAACTACTGTACCTCAATAGCCATACTCAGTCATGACCCCCCACAGTATTTAGTGCATGTCTGTGTGTCTACCTTTAATTCTGAGGCTTGAAGTTCCTCAAACACTTTTTCCATTGTCCAACTGGGTAACGAGACAAGATGAAACAAAAGTGTTAGAAAGGATACTAGTTTAGAATTGTGTTAGGATCATAACTTGCTGAACACTCTTTAAAACACTCTACAATCTATTCATATTTCTCCTGTGTTTCAGTGTGAGTGTTGCATACTTGGCCTCCAGATATTCTCGTGGCAATGTTTCCACTTCCTGGTGGGCCATGCCTGATGACATCAGATCCTTTTCAACCAGTGAGTCAACCATTACTCTGAAATGTGCCCAAACGCAGTCTTCCCAAGATTCACACACTGCAAGGAGCTTAAAACAGACAAATATTGTTGTGTATATTCTTCTGCAAAACTGCTTCATCACTGCTGTGGCAGAATCAAAAAGGTTTTTTTTAAAAAGGTTTTGGGACATAAATGTTTGTAATAATGTCCTGAGAAGATAACCACATTAAAATGGAAAATATACAGACTTAGAACAGCAGCAGTAGAAAATCTTATCAACTTAGGATAAGCCAAGTTTGACGTCATAAGATCTTTTATTGGTGGAGATTCATTTTCTCTACTAGTGTCTACTAAGAGTAACAGAGTGAACTGTTGAATATTTATTATTAAAAAATAGATGATTTTTTTTTTTTTTTTTGGACAAAGACTAAGTATCTACTGACACATACATCAGGCTTTACAGCTACACAAGCTTAAATTTCAGTTCTAACCTCATGACTGCATTGGATAAAACATTTGTAGGATCAACAAAGAGATTATTTTAAATCCAAGTGGGACAAGTATGTCAATGGGTACTCTCTGTGTATATCCCATTATTTATGGAGTAATATTGTGAAATAAATATATGGTAACAGATTTCACAAACAGAAATACACGCTTGTCTTATTACCGGTTTGAGGTTTCCACTCAGGCTGGCGTAGATTGCCCTCTCATATCTGTTTAACTGCTCCTAAAAAGATAAACAATGAGTGAACATAGTAGTTTTAACTTCATGTTTGGTGATTATTATGATAAAACTCCATAAATCTCATTGATTCCTCTTTGAGAAAAGACTACCACACAGCATCTTCTAGCAACAGAGAAGGCTATCAAATGGTTGAAGACATCCTAAGAGCACCACATTTAATTTGGTAATTGTTGTTTTATTGTACAGTGTAAATTGTCATTCTATTATCCTATTCTATATTAGAGGAAAGAGTTGCACTAAGTGTAAGATGAGTAGTGTTGTTGTACCTCCTCAGCCATCCTCCAGCAGCAGGCTTTCCAGATCCCTCTATGTGGGTTTCCTTCAACTGGTTGCAACTCTAAACTCACTGCAGGGAGGAGAGAAAGAAGACATAGACATTTTGACACAAAGAGACCTCAGTGGAGTGGATACATTCATACAGATACAATTTCATTATCAGTGTAATAAAGACAACTGAATAATTAATAGGGTAAGTTTGAAGTCACTCATGTAAAATCAGGTGAATATTTTCTAAACTTAATTTCACACCAACTCCTTTTCTTTCCTCCACTGTGGTTCTGTATAGAACCATCAGGGAACAATCTAATGATTTTGTACAAAACTTGGATTTCTGAAAGCTCAAAATATCTCCATTGTCCCTCCGACTTTTAAATACACTTTGCACTGAACAAAGACTGTAAATCATGTCTCCCATTATTGACACTAAACACACATTTGGAAGAGATGTTTTAATGGAAATAATAAGCAGGGGGATATCAACAGGTAAAACATAATTCAGTGTTCATTGTTGTTTTTAGACAGATTTTGTTCAGTGGGCGTCTTTCATTTAATGTCAAGAGAAGGTTCAAAGGTTACCTGATGTCATGTTTGGGTCGTGATACAGTTTCCAGCCCTCTAGAGTAGCTGCTCTCCAGGCCTGACCACAGCGTTTGCACAACCTCTGAGCCTGGACAGACACACAGATTAGAAACACATGATCAAATACGTACAGAAAGTAGCAGTGTTTCCACTATCCAACCTAACTTGAAGGGTTAGCTAACCAAAATCTGTTGAAGTCAAATAAAACAGGCTCATTTGAGGACATGAAGTATTTGTTTTTCTTTACCTCCTCTGTCATGCCTGCTCTAATGAGGGTGAACAGGTTCTTCAGAAGTCGGGCGTCATCCTCTCTGTCAAGATCAGCCAAGGGACGCTGCTGCCGGAGGGGAGCGTCTGGGTCCTGAACACATACAAACATGAAGTATTTGTAAATATCAAGAATGAATTTATGGTCATTACCATGGTAACAAGGCTCACCAGTTCAGTGACCAGAGGAACAGTGAAGGCAGCACCACTCTTCCTCCTCAGCTTCAGGGTATGGAGAGTGTTCTCCCTAACACACAAACACAGTTTGTTGTTCCATTATTCCCAGTTGTACTCATTGCTAATCTAAATAACTACTACCTCTTTTACTCACCAGCATACATTCTTGGCATAGTATTCTATATTATCAGAAAAGTCTCCAATTTGATCCTTGGCAATGCTTTCCAGCCAATCAACAACCAGCTGCAACAGAATAACTAGTTAGTAAATAACAATGATAACTACAGCCAACTTTTTTTCTGCTGTGGACTAGGGCAAAAATATCATATTTTCTATTCTATTAAGAATGCTTCAGCCTCTTCAGCCCCCCAGGTTCTTACTTTGTATAACTGCACTAAGAAATCCTTGCCTTTGACGAATTTCTTTCATTTGCATGTGTGTTTATTACCTGGCTTTGTCGTATGACTGCATCTCGCTGAAACAGCTGATCCACCACAACCTTCTCACTTTCACTAGGAACCTACACACACAAAAATTATTTAATAGATCTATCATTTGGCTAATTTCAGACCAAATGATAAACAATAGTTGCAATGCTGAACCTTAAAAAATAGCAGATTAATTAGGCCATTTCATGAGCTTTTGTTATTAACAATCAAAAAAGAGCATGTTGATTAGTTATGTTACATGTTAACAGGTGATGCTAAAGCAGTGACACAAGGAGAAAACATGCAGGTGATAACTATGAATCTACCTCAGAAAATGTGCAAGTGTGTTTGCTGTCAACAGCCTTTAGTCACAGAAAATGTTACTTACACCAAGATCTGTCATGATGTCATCTTCCAGGGCCAACTGAACCCTATCTCTGCAGAGACAGACACATGATCAATCACAGAGAAGCAGTCAGCCACTCACACAGCTAATCCTTCAGAAGTTACTTTAGCAGGTACCTGTACAGTGAGCTGATCAGCCTCCAGGTGCAACTCTCTTGCTGCAGCAGCCACCGGACTCCTGCCGTTTTACTGTTCTGACCTGCTCTGAGGACTACAGACTGCAACACGTCCACCTGAAACAGCATAAACCAGACATTTTTATATTCCTGTCAGAGGTTCCACACTCTTCTGAGGATCATTTATTTTCCAGTTACTCTCAAGTTGATCCATCTATCTATGCTTGCAAACATCTGAGTCACAAGCAGACAGAGCTCACCTTCTCCTGGCATACATTTTGGTAATCCTCCAGCAGTTCAAACACTGCAGAGGATGAATGTTTCAGAAAGGAAGCCAGAAACTCTGGGAAAAGACTGGCAGCCGCTGAAATTAAACAACAAAAAAGGAGCATTAATATGTGTGTTTCTAAACACAGCAGGTTGACAGACAGTGCCCTCTGTGCGTTTTACTCACCAGCCTCTCCTGGGTCATCCTCCTTTAGTAAGGCAGAGCTCAGGTTGGCAATGTCATCTGTGAAGAAGCTGGTGTTCTCCAGTCCTGACACAGGTGATGTGTACACGCTGTTGGTCCAATCACTCTCGTCCAGATTCTACAAAAATTCAAAGATGTATTTGATCACAATTCATATTACAATTTCCTTATTTCATTTTGGTTAAGTCAGTAAGTGTGTTCATTTGGACCTCACCATACTGCCATGTACATTTCTAGGTGTATGCATGTATCGAGGTGTCCGACCGCCAGGACCCAAAATGGAGGAAACATCTGGGACTCTGGGTGTCACTAAAAGAAAAAGCCATGAGGTGACAGTAGGTGAAATATGACTCACATTAAAGATAATCCATAATATACTTGCTCAGTGTGTGAGGGTTAGTCATACCCGCCTGTCTGAACAATGATGCAGGTGTGTTCTTCAGCAGAGAGCGGGCTGGTGTAACTGCAGATGCAATGGGACTCCCACTACCAGGTGATGGGACTGAGGACAGTGGTCAGAAAAACAACACTGACAGTTTGGCTGTTATTAATGAATGATGGTAATAAATCACCAGTTTTTTCCTGTATGAAGCAGTAACTTTTTAAGCAATATTTAGTGTAAAAAGTCCATAGTATCTCTTTGGATTATGGCTATTAACAAAAAAAAAAAAAGTATAAATATTGGGGCACAAATTACAATTACCATATATAAAGCACCATTAATTTGTTTGTTTGATCTAAAATTATCCCCCACAGTCTATAAGCCATTCCAATGCTGAATCTATCTTCACTTAATAAAAATGATGCACACATGCATTCCAGCATTGGAATATTTAATTTAAGCGCAACAGATCAGAGCCAGTGTATTACAAGATACTAGACAGTAACACAATACATTAACCATCTGATGCAGTGGTAGATCAAAGCCTGTTGTTTAAAAAACAACAACATCAAAGACAGTGTCCAGAAAGGACCATCTTTTTCCCCCCTCTGGATTTTATAATTGTTACTTCAAATTTAATGACAACAGGTCTGCTTCAAAAAAAAAAAAAAAAAGCACACAAACATTTCCCTGCTACAGGATACAGGCCACCTTCTTCCTCCTCCTGCGGGCAGCAATTGTCACCTCATCATCTCGAACAACTGGAGATGGCAGCTCACTCTGACCCCTGAAAGAAAAGTCCAAGGAAGCAGCTGAATGTAAATAAACCATATACTAATAATTCATCACATTTCTGTCAAGTGTAGTTTAGTGTCTTTATGTGATTAGGTTGCACAAACATTTGAGAGAAATGTAAAACAGACAAAAAGTACAGTATGATTCTCTTGGTTAAAGTTTATCTGTACCTGATACGATGACAAATGAATTCAACAATTATAGACTGTATGGCAAAAAACAGATACACAAATATGTAACCTGAGTAAAATTGGCTAAATCACAAAGTTCAATCTACAAACAGACAAATAAAACAGAGAGGAAATATTCTGGGTTAGTGCCAAGCTTCACTACTTATCAGCTACTGTTTTCACTGCTGACTAAATTCTATTATATTGAAGTTTATAAAACAGACAGGTCACAACCTTGAAAACAACACCCCGGTACTCTTAAGACTTATTTAAAATAACAATCTTAACATTTATTAATGATGAATAATCACACTGGAGCACTAACAAAATGTATTTGTTGAAACAGATGTAACTAAGTAGTAAAGACCTGCAGTTTCACAGTTTTGGCAATCAACGACCTTTAGCAGCTAATCAGTCAAACACAGAACTTTATTTCACCTATGATCAGTCTCCACCTACCACCTGTTCTTCTAAAGCTCAATTTCTAACTCTAAATATTACTACTCGCATCTGACAACTGTTTACAAACCAGTATTTAGCTTAACTGATTAGCAGCTGTATTGATATTGAACGGCAGCGTTAGCACAGTTAGCATCATTAGCCTCAGCTAGCACTGAAATCTAGGCTGTAACGGACTTCACGGTTAAGCTAACAATTCGACGTTCACATCTCTAAACAGATATCAACACTGTGCGATGTACCAGTTACTTCTTTTTCTAGATGTAATTGTTACATATGTTTTATTATTTACCAGTCCATGGTAGCAGTGAGCTGACAGTTCCCGCTTCACGAGGTTTAACAGCGGTCTTCTTCTATTGAACGATAATGCTGTCCTTTTAAAGGTGTTGATGTGAGCTTGCGCCACCATGTGGACACCTGCTGATGTGCCATTTGACCAAAAGACACTTGAATCTTTTAATTCTGGGTTCAATATTTGTACATGGTACACCGTAAGACAGGGGTCTCAAACTTATTTTCTGTTGGGGACCACATTCAGCCCAATTTGATCTGAAGGGGGCTGGACCAGTAAAATAATAACTTAAAATAATTGGATAATAATGTATAAATAATGACAACTCAAAATCTGTCTTTGTTTTAGTGAAGACAAACCCATTAAATTATGAAAATATGCACTTTTATAATCTACCCAAACAAAAAAGATATGAATAACGTGAAAAAAAAATGATATTTCTCATCAAAAATAAGTGCAATTTTAGCAATAATGTGTCTCAAATTATTATTTATACATGTTCATTATGGATCGGATCTACAAACACACTTAATAACAGGCAGAAAAGTGTTGAAATTGTGTTTAATTTTCTTTAGACATTTCAGGTTATTCACATTTTATTGTTACAGGATATTTTGTAAATGTAATTTTTTTTCATAATTTAATGTTATGTTTTGCACTAAAATAAGGTTAAAAATGTGAAGTTGTTAATATTTATAGACATAATGTGATATAATTTTTTTTCACATCAAATTGAGAAGAAAATATAGTCAATATTTTTGGAAATTGTTCGGTTATTATTTTACTGTAGATCACAACACACAGCTGTGCTTTTACTATTCACCATATTTTTCTATTTTATGTGCAATGAAGTCTAATATATGAGTGTAAAAATATGTACAGTGTCTTTCAATAGACTGGAAATTATCTACCGTATTTAATCTTTATATTTATTACATGCATGGTTCAGTGAGGATGGGTCTTCTTTAAAAATATATGGAGTATAACTTTATTTATTCATATAAAGGTAATGAATATTTGTGTAGAATCTTCCTATATTCAAATATTCTGTAGAATATTTTATTCAGCATGGTTACATATGCCTAATACAAATATATTTACATATAAGTGAAATATATGGAAGAGGATTAGGGCCAAACACTACAATACAAATTAAAGTCCAGAATTATTATTCTGATATTAAAGTCAGAATTCTGATTTATTTCTCAGAATTTATGTATTTATTTATTTTTACATTCAGGGAGAGTGCCACTTTTGCTTTATGGCATGCGGGAGGATTACAACAGGCTGATGTAATGACAGATTTAGGTGAGTTTTTGTATGCATCCAAGGGGTTCTGGAGGAAGTTATTTCACTACTAGATGAGCAAAAAGAAGGGAAACAGATATCAGTGGCTTTTTCTTCAAATTTACATAAACCTACAACTTTCAAAACCTAACATTCACTCACCTTTTGCTCATATGAGGAAAAAGTAAAAATTCTGAAATTAACATCAGAATTTTGACTTTAATCTCAGAATTCTGATTTTTTTTTCTCTGAATGATAATAATAAAATAAACTATATTGGATCAGGTTCAGTGGACCTTATTATTTGTTTTCTTCCCCAGTGGCCCTAATCCTCTTCTGTAGAAATGTAATAAATAGCTACAGTAATATAGTAAAATTTTTGTTTCTATACTTTCAGTTGCTCTCTTCATGGGTTGCCACAGTAAATCATCTGCTTCCATCTAAGCCTAACCCACAATTTCTTCTTTCACACCAACCACATGCCTGTCCTCCTTCACCACATCCAAAAAAAAAAACCCTCCTTTCCTTCTGCCTGGTAGCTTCATCATTCTTCCACTAATGTATTTATTCCTCCACTTGACATGATTTCAGAGAACTGAACCCAAAAGCGAGACCAGACAACAAAGTTCAATACAAAAATACAGTTTATTCCTCAAAATGAGGCACAGTTCAAAAATCCAACAGTCCTTGAACTCAACAGG
>JAPSES010062708.1:0-11282 GCA_029822895.1 Maxillicosta whitleyi | reverse complement strand
AAGGAAGAACCTACAATAAATACTGTCTGTGGTTCTATATGAGCTTTGGAAATGAGACTGAAAAATAATAGAAGAAACACATTGGAAAAAAAGAATAATCAACTAGTTCATTTTATGGAACTACGAATGAACTATTAACTATAAACATTTATGAACAAACTATTAACTATAAACAATTATGAACGAACGTTTAATTATTTACAATTATAAACTATGAACGAACTATTAAATATAAACAATTATAAATGAACTATTAACTATAAACAATTATGAACGAACTATTAATTATAAACAGTTATGAACAAACTATTAACTATTTACAATTATAAACTATGAATGAACTATTAACTATAAACAATTATAAACTATGAACGAATTAGTTAATTTTGAGATTTGTGATCTGAACCTTGAACTAGTTCATGTAGAAAATGAACTTTCCCAACATTGCACACAGGAGTTAATACTTGATCACAAAACCATTGTTTTTGATGACTTTGGATGGTCTGATAATTTTTTTCCACAAGTGCACATTGTTGGATTGACCAGCCCTTTTCTCAAACATGACTTTATGGTACTTTGAATGTTTGCACAACAGGGACAATAACCTGTTTTAACCTTTGCCATATTGTGTCTAAATTTTGTTTCAGATTGATGGATCTGTAACCCAGGGTTCTCCTGTGGACTTAACAGTGAGGGGTTATAAAGAGGATGAACTGATTTTCACCAACACCACCAGCCTCACGTTCGACCTCAGGAATATCACCACCTTTGTCAGAACCGATAAATCACACTACCAGCCAGAGGACACCGTCAGAGTCAGAGTTGTGGCGGTCCAAATGGATAATCGTCCATACAAAGGCAAAGTGGATATTGTGATACAGGTATGTGTCCATTAGAAAGAACAAAACCAGACGAGCTGAAAGGAGTCTTCACAGGCATTGTGTGGTCGTGGGAAATTTGACTGACATTCTTTTGTTTCTCACAGGATCCCAGTGGAAAAACGGTAGACAGTGGGTCGTCCACTGGGAATCATGGGATTGTGTTGTGGGAATTCAGATTATCACAGACAGCTCCACTCGGACAGTGGAAAGTCACAACCACAGTGCATGTACAGTGAATGTCTTTATATTATGGGAAACTTGTTGTTTTTAAAGTTACTGTTTAAAAAGAAAAATAATGCACCCATTTAATCTCTCATCTTTCCCACAGGGAGTGGAGGATGAAAAAACATTCATTGTGGAGCATACTGGTAACGCATTTATTATTTTATTGTAGTGTTACAGTGCATCATATCCAGTCTGTAGCTTCTAAATGTGAGGATGTGATGCTTTTATTTGATCTGATTGTAAACATAAGATATTTTGCTGTTTTTGTTATTGGTTGAGTAGAAAAATTTAACGACATCAAATTTCCCACAGAAAATTGATTAAATTAATTAGGATTAAATTAACCCTTTCATGCATGAATTATGAGTGTTTTTATTCCTCTTTCGACATGAAAAAAACATTTTTTTTTAAAGAACCTATTTTTCATGAAATTACACAAATGTCCACTCAGCCGAATACTATACATTTAATTTTAAAAGGAAAGAAACTTGTATTTACTGATATACTGTGGGAAAATTATCAAATAAAACCATTTTTAATCCAGATAATTTGATGTTTTCTCACATTTTAACATATCTAGATGAAGATAATATGCAAAAAAATGTTGTTTAAAAAAACAACAAAAAAAACCCCAAAACTGTTAATTACATAATAATAACAACAATTATGGCAGTATATTTTTCCACTCAAAAAACGTACTACAGATTTGGTTTATCTCTAGCAGCAAAAGTTCCAGTAACAGTATGAATGTCAGTGCATGGGATGATGCATAAGCGTCCACTGTGTTTGCTGATATGGAACTAAAACAACAAAAGGATATGAGAACCCTTTGAACAGCTGTTCACTATAATGACCACTATGCATGAAAGGGTTAACAGTCAAAATAATTTCCAGGTTGACTGATGATGAGAATATTTTTAAATCATGATCTTACTAATTACAATTTCTCTCCTATCTTTACCTACCGCTGTTGCAGATGCTCCTCCCTTCGAAGTTTTGATCAATACACTTTTCAATCTTCTCACTGGCGATAATATTTCAGGATCAGTGAGAGCGCTGTGAGTTAAATAACCCTGTGCAAAATAATATCATATTGTACATCTGTATGTAACGCACTTACAGCTAGTTGTTTTCTTTCCACCCCTTCAGTTACGTGAGTGGACAGCCTGTACATGGAACATTAGTTGTGTCTGTTACTTCGCCTTCTACAGATGATTCAGGCACCCCATTCAAGCGAACGCAAACCAAAGAGGTTTGGTCTCATCCTTCATATAAACCAGTGTTTCCCAACCTTTTTTTGCACCACAGCACATATTTGACATTAGAAAAATCACAAGGCACACCACCAACCAAAACTAGCACAAAAAGATTATTTATTGAATTGGAACATAAAGCTCAGAGGGGTGCACCAGTGACCCCCCAGACTGAAATCTGTTGTATATTAATGTATATTATGGGATGCATATCCCTCCTGCCCAAACCCGATACCTGGGTTTGTGGGTAACTCACTAATCCATGCATCACCACTGAGGGGGCTTTACCAACAGAACCACCACATCAGAACCAGTTCACTTTTATTTTTATGATCAAACAGAAGCAGCAGACTGTTGGTACAGACTGGATCATTGGTGTGTGCAGGTTATGGATCTGGATCACACTGTGTTCTTACAGAACCAATCAGATGAAATTGGATCATTTTTCACGGCACACTAATGTGCCACGGTACACTGGTTTGGAAACACTGATATAGACCCTTCAAACAACATGTACATACTGTCAAGCCTCACAGTGTAATTACCTATATTTTGTGATTCATGTCTAACTTTACTCTTCAAACACTGTTGATTCATTTTATGCAAATACTACAATTTGGCCAAAAATATCATGAAGGGTAATTATGCTGTGAGCCTAAATGACATTTAAAACTAACATTTTACGTCTTTATTGGCATTTATGTTTCAGATCTACGGGTCAGCACAGTTTTTCTTCAGTAAATATGAGCTTCAGGTCCTGAACACCATGTCAGACAGTCGACATGTCGTCGTGCATGTCACTGCTTATGTCACCGACAAGTCCACAAGTAGGATATAACACAAAAAAGTAACGTTGATTAAAAGAAATGTATGGTTCAGTTTTATTACTGCATATTTTGTTTCATCTTCTTCAGTCACCCAAGGACTTACAGTGACCAAAACGGTTGACGTCCATCTCTGGAAGGACAGTCATGAGCTATCCTTTCATGGTTTTCCACAGACACTAAAACCAGCCTTGCATTTCTCCACACAGGTAACATGTTTTTTATTATTCAGTGTAACTGACTTTTATTCATTGACATGCTGGTCTACTTTTTTTTTTTTTTTTTGTAGAAATTATCAGCATCAGATATTTAATGTGCTAATAAAATGAAAACTGCTGGTTAGCTGATGTTTCCAACCTTATCATTCAGTGTTATTATACATATATTAGTTAATGGACATTCATACAGTAGGTTTCTAAATGTTCCATCAGATAGAAGCTGTAAAGTAAATGTACTGTAATGTGTGTACAGTATTTTGAAGTAGATCTGGGAGTTGTGAGACAAATATTCCTTTTAAGTAAAACACATTCTCTTATTAACCCTCAGAATTTCACATTTTTACTCAAGACTATCTAGAAACTACAACCAACCAGCATTTTTAACCCATAAAGACCCAAAACCATCTACTGATTGAAACTGTTTAATACAGAGTGATCCATTAATCCTATCAATACATGGAAATATTTGGTGTAAAATACAATTTGTTGTCTTTTCATGGTCATCAGATTTGACTCATTTGGCTCCGTAGTGAACATGGAAACACTGTCATCTTCTACAACATTGATTCACCACTAAAACCTACGGAGATTAATAAATGACAGTTGATGGATGTTCAGTTTATGATATTGTTGCTAAAAAAAAAGTCACTTTTTCTTCAGTTAACAGTTTTCTCTGTTTCTGAATAATCTAAAAAAAAAATTACTTGTTTTAATGAACATCCCTATGATCAGTGAATTAAATACAGGAACTTATATGACTGAGAAAATGCTGAATCCTGATCATAATATTACAATAAATGGTGATAAATCACTCAAGAAAGGTTGAATATAGAGAAAGTCATTTAAAAACTTTATGGCTTAACTTTTTTTTTTTTTATCACTACTTTTATTCTGAATTCATTTTAGTTACTGACTGATGTAACCTACATATTCTTCTTCTGTTTCAGTTGAAGATCTCTAGATCTGACTCAAAAGCACTGACCACCACAGATTTAACACACCCTGCAGTGATTGAAGTCATTCAGAGATCATCCACGATCGATGTTAAACCCACATCCCTGACACTTCCAGTGCCTGAGGACGGGAACGTCCACATTAGGTTTCAATTACAGGCTCAAGTAGAGACCGTTTTTATTCATGTGAGTATTTTGATTTAATGGAATGTTGGACCTCAGGGAAGAGTAGTTTCAGTGTGTGTAAGATGAGTAGTTTCAGTACAGTAGGATTACACTCATTTACCAGTAAAAAAAATGTATTTTTCCAGTGAGTCAAGTGTCATGGCAATTCTTTTAAAGTGATATATAAGTAAACATCCACAACTATTTTAAGTGTAAGTGACTATTTCAGTTTACAACTTAGACTAAAACTATATATTTTTTACTTTTATTCAGGCCAAATATCAATCCAGTGAGATGACTCTGCAGGTTCACAAAAAACAGTCCTCACCTAGCGGCTCATATATCCAGGTCTCCCCGATCAGTCCTGCACTTGCACAGGTAAGCTGCAGTATGTGAAAATACACCCACACAGTAATGATGCTTCACCGAATCAGCCCATCTGTATTTTAACAACATGTTGAACTTCCAGATTGGATCACCTCTTCAGATTGATGTGGAGAGCACTTTCAAAGTATCCCAGCTTCACTTTCTGGTATGATGGTCAAAAATATCAGTTCTTATTTCTGTGATTTTTTTTTTTTTTTTCCTTTCAACTAGAATGTGTCCCTTGCAGAAAGATTTAGTACAGGTTTCATAATTCAGTACAATATTTCCTTAGCTCTATGCATATATCATATCTTGTCATATCATATGTCATATCATGTCATATGTCATGTCATATCATATGTCATATAATATGACATATGTCGTATTATATGACATGTGTCATGTCATGTCATGTCATATCGTATCCTGAGACTCAAGAAAGTATTTTTGTTTTCCATAGTGGACAAAAGTTTTACATCTTTACTTAAAAATGTCCATGACAAAGGTCATTCCTTTAAATATATATATATATATACACACACACACACACACACACACACATATCTGAAACAAACGTTTACTTACTGGGTTTCAGCAGGACGCCACAAAATATATATATTTTACTATACTGTTCCATTAAATGTAAGGACTTTACACTCATGTTAAAGTTGTGTTTGTATATTGCTTTTCTTTTATCTCTTTTTTTGTTTTTATTCCCAGGTGAGCTCTAGAGGTCAAGTGGTGGCTGCTGGAACAAAGACATCCTCTACTTTTTCTCTGACACCAACACTGTCCTGGTCTCCTGAGGCCTGCGTCACCATCTACCACATCCTTTCAGACGGGGAGGTCATCAGCGACACGGCAAACATACAGATGAACCAACACTCTAATGTACAGTGAATTACTCTGTTTATGCTCTGTATCACACGCAGCTGTGCATTGTTTTTCTTGTGACTGTCTGTGTTTGCTTTGTTCAGATATCTCTAAATTGGAACAGTAACAAAGCCCAGCCTGGTGAACAGGTGACTCTTACTGTAACTGTGCCAGAAACAGAGTCCCAGGTAGGAATCGTGATAATGAGGACGCATGATGCCGCTGCTGATTTTTACCAGGAATCAAATATGGAGCAGGTATGTGAACATATCTCAAACATTCTACACATTTTCCTTGAAGATTCAAAACATTTGCATAGCAACTGGTTAATAACAATATGAATAAAGACTCGAAGCTACTTTACTTTGTAAATCATTGTGTTCAGATAAAAGACCAAGATATGATTTCTGAAACCTTCACTTGTGTAAAGCTCATCCACAGACAAATGAACACGGCTGTTTAGATACTGTCAGATTTACTTGATTTCTCCTTTGTCCTCTGTACAGCATCATTACAAAGCACCAGTTTTCCCAAACCCGTGTGTCAAACAGCTTTATTTGATGGGCTTTTCCCTGTTAGATACTGTGCAGGAATGTGATCAGTAAACCTGCTGGTCTGGTTGTAACGTATCTGTCTGCTTTGTTCTGAGGTGACTTTGCTGTTTCTAAGAACTGGTAACTCTAGTGGTTGGGTGCAGGGATCATGTAGGACCTGAGGCCTATTAATGGAATAATGATGCAGGAAACAAAAGCTAAACCACAGTGGGATGGCTTAAGATGACCTTTTCTCATTTTGACACCAGCAGGTATCAACATGAGAAAAGACGTCTTAGAAACTGAAATGACTTCTGGCACCTAAACGGCTAAGAGACTTTTACACCTTATATCACCTGTTAAGACTTGACCTAAATATCAATATTTATCAATATAATCATTCATTGTTTTAGATTAGATTAGATTGCATTAGATGGAACTTTATTGACCCTTTGAGGAGAATATTCAGGAAATTGAGGTTTTAATAGCAGCACACACACACACAAGAAATACCATGAGAAAATACCAAACAATAACTAAAAAAAAACCCAAAACAAAACAAAAAAAAAAACAGTTGTGAATACGTGTAGAAATGACAGGTACCAAAAATAATAAAGTAGGTGTAATAATAATAATAATAGCAGTAATAATAATAACAATAAATATCTTATTATGTTTTAATATTCTAATATGCTCTGTATGTCTGAGTAATAGTAATAATACGAATGATCAATAAGTAATAAAGGATGTAAATAATACTTATTTTTACTAGTTATTTTTAGTAGCTGACTCTCACCTGTAAACTATAAAATACTATTTGAATTTGACTATTAGATTATTTTATCAATTGATTTAATGCTCTTAACATCACTTTGTGTCTCTGATCACAGGAATGTATTCTTAGGATACTGACAAATGCCAAACTCTATGATATAAAGCATCTTGACGGAGCTCAACAAGGTAGAGGATGAACCATTCAGTCATTCCATTTGATTTAATGTTCATGATCTTTTTTGACAGATGAATGTGGATAATGTTTTGATTTTATAATACAGTCCCTCTTCAGGCCATTTAGCCTATTATATTTTCCTGCATTTTCAATATTACTTGGTTAAATAATAATTTTTCCACACACAAATACAGTCTGTGCTTCATCAGATCATTTTTCTTCCTCCCTCAGTGAGAAATGCTTTAAGTATAGAGCGATACTGGAGCCTGTGGATGGACATGGCTGAGTCTTTGCTGTGGTTAGATGCCACCGTTAGGTCAGTGTACAGAGGTGTACAGTATATACAGCAAATATAATGAGCAAAACAAGTATTGTCAAAAAGTATTAGGACAGTACAGCACTTACACATATTTAGCACCAGACCTGTTTGAGGAATTCACTGTCTTTCTTTCTTTCTTTTTTTTCCATTTTAATCAGTGATAATGAGTGGACTAGTGAAGAAATAACCGTGCCAGATGGTGTTACATCTTTGAGAGCTGCTGCACTGGTAATGTCAGACAATCTGGGTTTGGGCTTCACTCCGATACCAAAACAAGTGAGTAAATACTGACTAATTGTTACTATATGGCACTCATAGCAGTGGTGTCTTAAGAAAATTAGCTGTTTTACAGTGACTAAAGAGGTCGTCCTGTGCAGTGATGATGACATCAGAAGAACTGGTATAGTGGTTTTAGTTTCCTACACCTGAAATATTCATCTCCTGTCATATAGTAGCATGACTAAAACAGCTGTAACTCCTGAAAGAGGCAGTCAATTACAGGATCTGGTTTACTACTATAAGTCTTATGGAACCTTGTGCTGAATGTATTAACTGTGTATATGCTTCTTACACAGCTTGATAATTTTGTAACAGAACAATGTATTACTCATAATAACAATAGTAACTAGAAAAGCACTCGGAGAGCGCAAACGTCCGCCAAGTAGCACAGTTCAGGTCACACATTTGAAGACACTATATGAGAAAACAGGACTTCCACTGCCATCTGGTGGACATTTGTTAGTACTACAACAGCGTCAATAATAACTAATTGAGAATCCTTTAAAAAATCAAAATCCATCGCTAACTTTTCGAGTTATGTTGTACACAAACCAACAAACAAATAAACGCCGGCAAAAACATAATCTCCTTGGCGGAGGTAACAATTCAACTACACAACACAGCATTAAAGTTGATGGCATATATGTACATTTGTTATGTTTGGTAAGTGGTGATGATTGGTGTGATTAAAGCTGGAGAATGCTCTAAATTTACTGTACAAACACATTAGAATAGAAAACAAAACAGCCAATGTGACTTTATAGCTGATCAAGAAAACAAAACTACATAATCAGAATCCAGAGAAGCATAATGAGGGAAATGTATGTGTGAGATTCAACAGATACAGTTAAAGCAGTTCTAAAGATTCTGTTGGAAATATGCAAATGAGAACCATATGGATGCAAACGTTTACACGGTTCACGGTCAAATGAACAATATTATATAAATGAAATTCATATAAATGAAATGGATTAATTCATAATGACCCAACTGAATTTTTCTTTCTATTTAACCTTTCTTAAGTGATTTATCACCATTTGTTATAATATTATCCTGTGTGTTTTGCATTTTTCAGTGTAAATTGAGTATTTTCCCCCATATTTAATTCACTAATCTGGTAAATGTTCATAAAAACTGAGTAAATTCAAACGTTATTCTTTTACAACTGAGAAAACTGAAGAAAAACTTACTTTTCAGCAAGAATATCAGTGAGTGAACATTAAAACAAGTATCTACAACTTCTGTCATTTATCAAACTCCATGGGGTTTACTGGTGAATCAATGTTGTAGAAGGTAATAGTGTTTCCATGGTAACTACACAGCCTCTGAACATCCAAATGGGTCATATCTGATGACCATGAAAAGATGATAAACTGTATTTTACACCAATTATTTACATGTATTGATAGGATTAGTGAATCACCAGGTTTAAATGGTTTAGATCAGTAGATGGTTTAGGTTCCCGGTGGCTGTTTGGGTCTGTATGGGTTAATTGACTTGACCTTTGAACCTTTTTATATTTATATCCCCAACATATAATGACACAGTGATTAGCGTGTCTAACCATTTATCTGGAGCATAAAGAACATGTAACATTCCTGTTTTTGCTCAGCTTGTATTGTTTGTAGTTTGTTAATTAACTTCATTGTTATATTTGGAACAAGATAATTGCACATTTCATATTTTTATTTGCAAAACGTCTCTCAGGGAGCAGTCTTGTTGAGTTTATTTGTATTGTTCGAGCAAAAATGTAACTTATTTTTCATTGGCACAACAAAATGTTCAAACCCAAAGGACTGGTTTTAATATAAAGTTATATATGAACTACTGTTACATTTTATTGGGGTTAAGGGGAGTCCTGGATTTTTTTTTTTTTTTCTCCCTCCAAAATGAAGCTCTACCACTGAAGTTTGAGAACCACTGAACTAAGCTAACATCAGTAAAACATACCACTTTTAGATGTTGTTGCAGCCAAGGGGATATGCCCTCCACTGATGTTGTAAAATTCTCTTTCAAATAGGCTGCAGTTTGTTCCTTTAACGTGGAGTTATTTTAGGAGCCAGTCAAACCTTATTAAAGCTTTTGTTATATGGGATGAAGTAAATTTTTTATTTTTTTTGTATTTAATGTCCTTCTCACAGGCCAAGTGGTTCCTATAGATGGAAATGCATGCTTTAGATTTTCCCTACACATGTATTTCTTTATAATAAAACAGTTCGCAAAGGCTGTAACCCTCCTGTTTTTCTTTATATGCTCTTATTTACAGCTGCCTGTGTTCAAAGACTTTTCCTTGTCTTTGAATGTACCTTCATACCTCATCAGGAAAGAGGAGACTGTGCTGGAGGTGAACATCATCAACCATCTAGAGCAGGATTTAGAGGTAAGACAATCACAAACCTGCTATCGAGCAAAAATGGAACTGTTAGAGCAGGAAAAAATATCATTAAGTGATGCTTTACTCCTTGCCGTGGTAAACAATAGTGTTGTATCCTTTTTGATCTCCATGGTTTTGTCTCCACAGGTTATTCTGCTAATTGCACAAAGTGACACCTTTAAGTTTGTTTTGGAAAAACGAGGAGATTTCTCTGTGGTCAATGCCCAAAAACTCACCTTAGGGAGCTATGGAGCTGGTTCAGCCCTGTTTCCTATAGAACCTCTTACACTGGGTGAGATTGAATTAACTGTGGATGCTGTGTCTGCAGAGGCCTCAGAAAGCCTTGTTTGGAGAGTGTTGGTAAAGGTATGTCACTGCAAACATTAGAAATTCTACATGAAATTAGTGTTGGTGGTTGGTAGCAGGTTCAAATTCCATTTTATTCTGACAGGGCATTTAAAAGTGGGTAAAAAGAAAGACTGCAGTTTATTATTACAGCCCCATATCAGAAATGTTCAGAAAAAATGGAAAATTAAAAGTACATTTAAAAATAATGCATCAATATTACAATTTCCTTTGACTTGTTTCACTGTTCAGCATATTTTATGTTCTGTCTGATCACCTGTCTTTTGCACCTGTAAATATTCCTCCGTACAAACCTGTAGCACATTGAAGAAAAAGTTGAGACAAGGGCAGTGTAGGTCCAGTAATGACTTAAACTAAATCTTCTTGGTAGTTTTTTTTTTTTTTTTTTTAATGTTTTGTCTGTCATTCATGAAAAGTCTTCAGTACTAATACCTGGTGGAGGAAACTGTACTTGTACACCTGCAGGGGGGAGTGGTCTGTGTAGGTGTTAAGGTTTATAAGTCCAGTTTCTCCAACCAGTTATTAGAACTGAAGAAGTTTCTTGGATGAGAGATGAAACAGAGCTGAACTAAAAAAGCACTCAAAGAGCATAAACCTCCGCCAAGCAGCACAGTTCCCCCACATATCGTGACTGACACCCCGCAATATTACTGCCACATTTGTTTTTTTTTAAATCTATTTTATTAGATTCTTGACACTGGAAA
>JAPSES010062677.1:0-11284 GCA_029822895.1 Maxillicosta whitleyi | reverse complement strand
TGTGGAAGAAAGCTGGGGTTGAAGCAGAAGGGGAGATTGTATAAGGGGTGTGTCAGAAGCGTGCTGGGGTATGGGGCGGAAAACTGGAGGGTGGGAGTGAATGAATTAAGAAAACTGGTTTCGACAGAGAGAAAGACGCAGAGGATGATGTGTGGAGTTATGTTGAAAGACAGGGTTACAAACACGGAGGTTGCACAGAGGGTGGGTGTAGGGTGGGTGGGCAGTTGAGGTGGTATGGACATGTGTTGAGAAGAGGGGAGGATACAGAAGCGGGTAGTGTTAACGATGGAGGTGGCAGGAACGCAAGGGAGGGGACGACTGGTGAGGCGATGGAAGGATGTGGTTGAGGACGATATGAGGGTGACGGGGTTGGAGAAGGAGATGGAAGGAGATAGAGAAACGTGGAGGAGAGGAATCCATGGACTGGTCAACCCCCGCCAGCGGGGAAAACGGCCGGTATAGAAATGCTGTTTGTGTTGACCTATAAAATTACATTTCAGTTGTAAAGCTTCCATAGCGGTGGGAACTAGGGATGCTGCACCCCCTGCTGGGTGGCATTGTGTCATAGCACCATGCAAGACAAAACAAACCTGACAAGAAAATGCATAAACATCTTAAAAAGCGTAGAGATAGTCATTTTGTTGTGCACCAAAACATATATAGTTCAGTACAGTTTCTTATTAATAATGATAATAATAATAAAAAAACTATTCTATTAAAAATGTGTTCATAATGTGTTGACGTTGATAACACTATGCATTGTATATATTATTGCATTCATTATTAGCAGCCCACACAGCTAGTAAATACATGATGACATGAGAAGATGTCTCAAAAACGGATTTCGGATTTTTTTTAGTGGCTCGCTTGTGCACACTTAAGTGCGCAAATGTACGTTAACCCCCCCCTGTCGCAACATACACACAGCACCCCTAACCCAAGAAACAGTTCCCACGGGGACTGCTTCTAGATTGAGAATGTAGAGTGAAGCTCTCCGATCAGCAGTAGCAGTGAATAACTTCAGTGACAAATGTCTTTACAGCACTGCATCCGATTATGTCATTTTTTTCATGGGAGTATTTAATTCACTGGGTTTTAACAAGTTAAAATGAAGCCTTTTCTAAAACCATTGAATCTACACAAAGTCCTTAAAATGCATGAATTGATGAAAACATTCAGATTTGCAGAGCAACCAATGCTGACTCTTTATAAGCTCTACCCAACATCTGTTTTATCTCTAAACATCTTCCAAGATTAATCCATTTACTTTTTCACTTTTGTTCAATTTTAAAATATTTCACCCCATCAACTCAAAAAATCCAGGTGTAAACTACAATTATAGGAAACAACTTCCTCCAGAACAAAATGAATAAGTGCTATGTTACTTCCATATCACCAAATTACTTGCCTCTCATTCCACTTCAACATTATGCAAATGAGGCGTTTCTACACACCATTCTATTCCTCTTCACCTCCTTCTTGCAGCTTTGTGTCTTTTTAATTCTATCCTTTAAATTCATTCCCTTCTACCTTTGCATTTTTATCTTTGTCTATTTATAGACTATTGTTTACAGAATTCCTGACACTGTACATTATGTTATCACTTAAAGCTACGAGTTCAGACTGCAGGACAGGAGGTGAAATATACAGCAACACTGAGAGCCAAAAAGGATTGCAGGTCTATTTTTGGCTGTAATCTCTGCTCAAGGACAAGACAGCCTCCAGTGAGAACAGCATCTGTGTTGCACTCGAGCTAGTGGACATCAGCAGTCGTCTGTGGCTCCAAAGCTAAAAGATGGCAGGAGCCCCAGGCCTCGCTGAGACTGTCAAACAAGCACACTGCATTAGACTCTGCCAGCACTCTCACTCTATCCCAGGAACTGGCTGCACTAGTGTAAATGAGACCGTAGGAGTGCTGGACATTATAATAGGCACTGGTTTGTGCAGCTAACAGGGAGGCTGTGCACAATCCTACCCCTCAACGATGATGCCTTTGCCACTATCCAGAACTTCAATGTCCCGGTCTCCTAGACTCCAGTTCACGCTGAGGTCATTATTCTGGGCTGTGGTTTCAATAGGCCCCAGCTGATCTCCACAGAGTAAGATGATGTTGTGTTTCTTGTAGTATGGAGGCAGTAGCTCCTCCCATCCATTTCCCAATCGCTTGTTAATGATATTAGACACATCTTCAATGGGAAGCTTCAGGCCACCTAAAACAAACAAACACACCCTAAGGATTATCATTAAAACATTTTACAAGTTAGAACAACGCAAAGCATCCACTATACTCTGATGCATCAGTTAACTCTGTACAGGATGTTTAGGTAACTGGTGTTCGAGTTTCTTTTCAGATCATCAGCAGGTACTTTAGCTACAAGCAAAGAAGCAACTCTGTTTGAGGGTGTGTTCAGTTAATTTAACTTCTTGTGCAGGTTTCAATGAATTTTAACTTTCCCTGTCCTGTGTTTACCCACATTCGTGAACATTTTTGCTACCTCCATCTATTACTGTGATTTCTATCCGGATGTTCATCTCCTTACCGAGTACCATGCTGGTGATGTAGAGAGGCTGAATGAAGTGGCTCAGTAAAGCGCCCTGGACCCCGGTGACAGTCCAGCAACACAGTTTGTCAGTGGCAGACATGCAGCAGACTCTGGCAGCCCACACACTCGGGTCCAGATAGGCCACCGGGATGAGCAGGCCTTTAGTATGACACTGCAGCTTTGTGAAGGTCCAGGTGTTACTTTCTCTAAACAGGAAATCACACTGAATGTTAATAATTTAGCTCTTGTAATTTAGCACAAAAATTCATGGTCATGAGTTTAGTCACAATTTAGACAACTAAACCTCCTGTTAATTAGTGTACTGCAGCAGTGGTTTAATAACACTAATAATCAGCATTTTGGACCAATTTAAGCGATAACCAGAAACACTTAGTCTCCAAGAAACAGGTGATACAGTATTCATGTCTGGTCCTTTTATATAAATGTTTGGAGAGTAGTTAATTTATGAATTAATACTAAAAATACTAGTTGATTATTAATATTCCACAGAAGATGGAATTCATTATCTTATTCATTCATTTTCTGAACTGCTTAGTCCTCAGGAGGGATTCTAGGAGCTGCTGGAGCATGTCCCTTCTACCATCAGTTGAAGGCAGAGTATACTCTGGACGTGCCACCACTTCATTGCAGGGCTGACAGTGTTGGAATCCAACCCAGGACCTCTGTGACTGTATTTTGAGTGAATTTCATACAACCCTTCGGAATACTGGTTCAAACAATGTACACATAAAATATGTAGCTGCACATTTAAAAAAGGAAGAAAAAAAAAACAGAACAGTGTACTTAAAGTGGAAGTTTTTAGCTGCTCCTTCAGGGAGCTCATTGGTGTAGAGATGGAGGCTGATCTGGGGTTTGAGCTCAAGCAGGTGGCTTTCTGCATTGTCCTGGAAAATGGACCTCTCCTTGGCCTTTGGATCAGGATCGAAGAACAGCAGAAGCTGTTTGTAGAGAAACCTGAAGCCACAACATCCCGTTGTACTTTCAGAGAACTGGACTTTTATCAGATGTTTCCAAAATTAAAACAACTGTCATGAATACATGAATTTATTTATGAAGTCCAAAGAGAGAAGTCATATAATCAGTGTGTACCTGAGGAGAGCTCGTCTGGCGATAACAATCGAATGGCAGTCATGGACCATTGTACCATTGTAGCGCAGCCATGTGTGGCAGCTAGAATTCCCAGCTCCTACTGCCACCACCTGGTAATGGTCACATGGGTTACCTGCTGTATCCAAAACTTCTACAGAAAAAACAGACATATTTTGCTGTTTACAACACTTATTACTATTGTTGCTGTGCATACTTGGTAGCAACAGGAAAAGAGAGAACAAAGAAAAAGAAGGGGGTGAGGGGTCTTGCCTCTTATCAAAACAAATGCTGCCATGTTGTTCTTACAACCCTGGAAATTGCGACACATCTTCAGGAGGTTGTCAAACTTCTCACTGCTTATCACTGCCATGTGATTCTTGTGCCAGTCACTTTGCCAAACTGTTTTGATAAAACATAAATAAAGACAGAAACTCCAAGCATAATTATATGTAGTCAAGGACAGAATATTAATTGATAATCAGTCGTCATGTTGTCGCAGCTGTCCAGTCAATAGTTACTGCTACATTTTCACACAAAGAGATCTTTCATACGTAATATTAAGACATCACCAGACTGAGATGTAGAAAATTACATGTTTCAGTCAAACAATTTGTATTATAAAGTGATATATAGAACTGCAGTTTATGCTCTACATCATTTCAGTGACAGAAGTAAAGATCATCTCTACATGGGTGAGATACTCATGAGAGCAAACACTCAAAGACCACAGATCTGCTGTCATGTCACTCAGGGTAGAAGTTGTATCACAACAATTGCAGTTTACATTGATGATAAAAGGAATTGCTTTCATTGAACAAGTATTAAGTGTGTTTTTTTGGCCAAAATTTCCATGAAGACAATTTCTGAGGGGTATTGTATTACATAATGTTGAGAAAACTGCTTTTGCAGAATATTTTGATATCACAGTGAAGATGATCTTTTGAATGCAAGACATGATCACATTATCATCTTCATTTTATGTTTATTACATTATTATGACATATTTGTGTGGTATGTCATACTCCAGATGTACACTACTGGTCAAAAGTTTTAGAACACCCCAATTTGTCCAGAATTTCATTGAAAAAAATGATACAGTTTAATGTTTCAGTGTATTCTGAAATTAAAGAATAAAACAAATAAAAAACTGAAATTAAAAAAGAAATCATGGAATCAATTTAGAAACCAAAATGTATTCTAAACCAGTGTTTCTCAACCAGGGTGCCGCAGAAACTCATCTGACAGTATGCAAAATAAGCATAATTAATAAATAAATAATGTAATATAATAAATAATTGTCTAAATTAATACTAGAATACTAAGGCAGTGGAATCTTTCATATAGCATTAAGTTAAGTAAATTCAGGCCTGACGACACGTATAGCCTATCTGAAATAAACCTGCAACTTTGGAACGTGAGTCGTGACGTTTGGGGTGCCTTCAGATTTTTCATGAATTTAAAGGATGCCTCGCCTGAAAAAAGGTTGAGAAACACTGTTCTAAACCATTGACTCAACAAAGTATCCACCTTTGGCAGATCTAACAGTTGAACACACTGGTGGCATTCCTTCTACAATGGAAAATGGAATTGGTAGCACCGGCTTTTGATACTTAATCAACCTCCATTGCTGCAAAACTGCTTTAATTTGTTAAGCTATTTCTTGTTCCCTGAAAAAGGCCTTTTTATATAAGTCTGAAATTATTGACTGACATTATTTTTCAGTTTTGGTTAACCCCATGCTTTTTTTTTAACTTACCTCTGGCAGTTCACCACTTACCTTAGTACTATTTCAAGCTGTTCATTGGACTTGAACTGCTTGAATTCCAATAAAAAAATTAAAAAAAACTGGAAAAATTGGGGTGTTCTAAAACTTTTGACCAGTAGTGTATCAAAAATGTGTGATTTGTGATGGCCTTTGACCACCCAAATCTCATCTGGCCCAAGTGAACCAGCTCCCAAGATGTTCCCACAAGTTATTCCTGAGATGTCGCATTCACAAGAATGGAACCGATGGACTGACAATCTGAAAACACCATGAGCCATGATTGTTGCCGGCATAAAGGCATGAAGAGTTATGATGGAGGTGCTCTTTAAATGTACCATTTCAGTTTGGGCTAACATTTGGGTATTCCTCTTGTGAACCACACCTCGTTTACGTAAACCACCTTGAAGAACTTCATACAAGTGTGTGTGTATTTTCCAGGACATTTAATTGTTTATCTCCACTTAGAACGCTATTATCACTGAGGTAAATAACTTCTCCCACCAGCCTCATTATTCATGTCATATTGTGTTTTATTAAAGACAAAACATAAAACTGCTAGACTCTATCTATCTGTCTATTTGATGATGCATGAAAATGTGATGCTTTTAGGTGCTAGAATGGTGTTAGTATATTAATGGAAGTAAATAGTGTTAGAACCACTGCACCTTCTCTCTTTGCACTTGTGTTTGAAGTCTTGACATCCACGCTCTTGTCTATGGGGATCTCTTCAACCGAGAGAACATTACCAACAGGTGACATGCCAGGAACAGAGAGGACATCAGGGTCATCATCTGAGTCTTCATTCTGAGAACAGATCACCATAAGAGTTAAGACCAGAAGGATTAAATTAGGGATCATTCCATTGTTACCTTTCAGCTTGTTGTAATTCAGGATTCCTGCATCTCATCTTGACTCTGTTTACAGACTGGAAGATCTTGAGCAGACTTTCAGTTTAGAGGGAAAATCAGTTTTCATCAGTGTCAGGTCATCTATATTCATATTTAATCTTATGAATTGGACTGAGAGGAGAAAGCTGCAGAAAAATATGTCGATTTTCACATTTTCTCTGACTTTCCCCTCTTGAGGCTTTAATTTCAATGCATAAAGTGATTAAAATTTGCAAGGTACAGCTGAACGTGCTAATGGGAAATTAATGAGACAAGAAGGACCATGTAATGTGTCAGATTAACATTGGAAAGCTATTTTTGTCATTAACAGCTGAAGTGACACACTGGTTGCAGATGGTTTTGAACCCCTTCTTATCTGGATAATGGTATCGAGCACTGCAGTGTAGCCAATCAGCTGATCTGCTGTTAATTGTCATAGACGCTGAGATTCCAGTACAATGCTACATCTTCATATTTAGTCTAATATCCATCATTTATTCTCACAACATTTAAAGTCATCTGTGTATGGCACCTTTGACATTAAAGCAGATTACTGCTAACATACTAATCTACTGTTTGAAGCCCTATTCTCATAGGAGTGATATAAGACAAGGACCTAGTATTTAGAAAATAATTCCCCACGTCTATATTTCATGCAGCACATTTGAACAAATTTATCTTTTTTTTTTTTTTTTACATGAATTTTCTGATATTATCCTCTGATCTGATGTTGAGACTTATTATTATTATTATTATTAGGCTTCCACTCAGGGATAACTGTTTAAAGAGAAAAAATATTCCTTACTGTTGCTGCCACACACCAAAAAAGCTTTAAAAATTTTCAATCATAATTCCTACCACAGCTTCTATAGCATCAACCAGGAAATGTGGTTGAAGAGATGCATATATGAAACAAAGAACAGATCACAAGGATAGGGATTCACATATCATAGGACTTCTACGTTTGCTGAAATTGGCAACAAAATGTACAGTGGGATTTTCACTTTATACATTTTGGACAGATTAACACATTGTAGAGATTACAGACAACCTCCACAATTGTTAAAAATGACCACTGGTAAAACAAGTCCGGAACATGGTGATAACAATCTAACAGAGGGAACAGGTGCTACCCAAATTCACTTTTATAATTTTTTTGTATTCCAATATCCAGTGTGGAAGACATACAAGGAGGTTTATGAGGACCCATGTAAAATCCATAAATATGTTTTCATTAGTGTATAGCAATGCATAAATAGGAACCGTTTTGTTTTTGTTATCTCAGAATGAGCCATTTATATCCACCGATGGAGCAGGTCTTGTCCTCAGAGCCCACCATGTTTCTACACTCTGTTGAGATAAGAATAACCCATGTTGGGATGTTTCCACAACCATTCTCTAGGTCAAATAAGGAGAGACTGAGTGGGTTACTGTTTTTACAGTAGCTCAAAACATACTTCATTTCCCTCTTTTCTGTTTTATAGTGGATGACGTGCTACAGTAAGGTACATTACCATCACCTACTATATCTATATATGGACCAGAGTTAATACCAACTTAACAAAATAAAATCCAAAAAAGACAAAAAACAATTCTTGTTTTCTGGAGTAGGGAAGGGAAATGGGTGTATTCAGTTGGCTGCCATCTGTAAATATTTAACTTTTATCTCCAAGATACAAATATAGCATATTTTGTGTCCTGTTGCTGTGAATTTGTTGCAAACATGAAATGTTCAACTTCAGCACAATATGCTCAAATATACAGTTTGGTAGCAAAGTTATTTACCTCATCTTCCACAAGGACGTTTCCAGAATCAAGTTCCAAGCTTACGTTCAGTTTGCCATCTCTGGATTGGTCGTAGTCTTGAAGGAGTAAAGCTTCACTCACCCCATGGTCTCCAGAAGCAAATGAATGTGTCCTAAAAAAAAAAAAAAAAAAAAAACATAGACAGTATCAGCTGAACACTGAAGATACAGACATTCTAGTCTAGGTTTAATTGATCTTTTTGTTCTTTTCCACTTCAAGTGTTTTTTGTTTTTTTAAAGTTACAAAGGGCAAAGAACATGTTATGATGAATACCATAAGAGGGCAAAGGTTTCAGAGCAGTCAAACTAAGTGGAGGATGAGTCAAAAATCTCTGATCTGACTTAGCTAGTGTACTTTCCTCCTGGTAAAAGAGGGAAAATAGGTTAAGTTATGGTTAAGTTGATTTTTTTTTTTTTTTTTGTAGTTTTTAAGACAGGTAACATGGAGGAGCTGTTATGCATAAAAACAGAGTACGCATGTCACATAGGGATGCACTGATACTGACACCTGTATTGGGTATTGGTATAATACTAAGAGTGTGTACTTGTACTTGTAAAAGAGCTCCAATACAAACGAACAAATGCCAGTTATGGCTGCATGACATTCACAGTTAAGTGCAGCAGGTAGTAGTGCAGAGAAGTAATGTCAACATTGTGGAGATTTTTCAAAATAAATGACAGTGACAAAACTAATGCTGACTGGAAGTAGCATTAAAGACACAGATGGATACAGACAGAGCATTCTGCGTGCACAATTCTGTCCAATTTCCAGGTGCTCACAGATGCATGTCCAGATGGAGAATACCACTGGGAACTGTGGAAGTAAAGGATCTTTTCAAAGAGCAACTGAGTGAATTAGTGAAAAACTACTGACATATTTATAACAATTACCTAGGGCCAGTTTTTGTACTGCTTATAATACTACGGAGGTAAGGAGCGGTGCGGACTGCCGCCCACATAAGTGAGACATAAACTTAACATTAATTTATCTTTTCCCTACCTCCTGAAGTTTTGCATTTAATCCTTACCAGCAGAAACACTGCAACATTAGTATCCACATAAGTGTTACCCTTGTCTTCACAGTGTTTGTTATTATTTATTATTGTTGTTGCACTTTGTTACAGTCACACTAATGGCAATGACAATAAAGCACATTTTCAAAAAGGAACTAAAAACGGCAATGATATTATTAAGTACTCATATCACTACTCGGAATCAGCAAGTACTGAAATGTAAGTACTTGTACTTACAAAAAAGAGTGGAATGGGTGCATCTCTAATATCACAATAGTGAGTGACTACATCTATTGTTGTTGCTGGTTGTTGGCAGTGAGAAATGAACAAAATGGGTCTCAATTCACTTAAGTATGTTCCAGGTTTACAAGAGACATAAAATGACAGGTGATAGGCCTATAGGGTTTTCTGGTAAATGAAGATCTGACCTCACCGTTTCACATATGAAAAGGTATTAATAAAACTACACCAAAACGTGCTCAAATGTCAAAAAAATGTTTGGATTTAAATCTTATCCATCCAGTGACCATAAATTCCCCATGTCCATACACTTCATAAGTTAAATGTTTTCCTTACCTTACACCAACTGGACCAGTAGGATCTACACCATCATCATCTACCAGGTGGCTCTGAGGACCAGAAAGATGCTTGTTTCCTTCATACTCAGATCGATAATAGAAGCTGGGAGCACCTCTTCTTGGACTGGACTTGAATGCTTTATCATCCATTCTGTGGCCTAAAACAATTTAAGGCAGTGATAAAGGTGCTACACAAATCAGACATATTACAACGACCAACATTTCAGTCAGTTAATTCTAGATGTGGGGTCAACCTTCCATCAGGTCACAGTGGTTTTATAATTATGTAGAGGGGAAATGTAGAAACAATATTGTTCTTGGTGGAGGTAAATACAAGCTATATTATAAAGGGCATGCAGCCATGGTTATATTGTACATGGAAGTTAACATGCTAGCTCTGTGTGCAAAAGAAAAAAACCTTTCTTACCAGACAATAATACACCCAATTTGCTTTTCAATATTAAAACCAACCTCGTGTACATGACACATCAGACAAGCACATATTGCCACAGACATCCTTATAAAGTGTGAACTGAAGCTACAGAAATTACTTAGCTAGTTGACATTGGCTATCATTGACACCTTTCTAATCTTAATCTTTGGACAGCGTTAAACTTAATTTAAAAAAACCTGTAAAATACAATTTACCACAACCATTTCCCGATATTACCTAAAGGTCTCTTAAGTTTTAATAGTTAGCTACAGGCTAATATGCCTCGTTTAACATTAACTTTGTTTTAGCTAGCAAATCCCGCCGGAGCGTCCAATTTGTCATTTTGTACGAAGAAAAGCAAACATTTTACCACTTCAGAAATTGTTGTCATAATATTGCTAATAAAATTGGCCGGGAAAATGTACAAATAACCTTACCTGTACTCTTTTCTTCCGTCTTTAAACTTGAGGTGAGTCGCTAGCTAATCGCACGATACTTGTGTCAACAGCAGCTTCCTGAAACAGGCGCAACGGAAATAAGGGAAAGGTGAGGTAATTTATTTATTAATTTATTTATTTTCCGAGTCTTCATTGTAAGGACATATTTTATCTTTTTTTTTTTTTTTTTTTTTTTTTACTAGTTTTGGTCAGTCATGCCATAGTCAAAATAGCTAGATTTTTTTTTTTTTTTTTTTTTTAATCAAATTAGAATCTGAAGGCCTAGTCCATTCCATAAACCTGCCTCAGTGTTTATGGAGACAACATTTTAATGATGCACCATGTTTATTCAATGGGCATGAATGAGTATAGTTGGATGCAGTAAAGGTGGGATTTTTTTAAATGCACTACTCATATTGTAATATCCTTGCAATCACAAGTTTTTAGGAATTTAGATTGAATTTGGAAAACAGAGAAATGAAAGAGTGCGTCTGTCATGTTTTATGTATAGATGCAGTAAATAAACAAATAGATACCAAAGGGTCTGGTGATTTCTATGAATTTTAAATGTGTAGCTCTGCACACACATACCAGACACACAGTATAAACACCACACAGCTCACAGTGGAAGCTCCCACAAATGAAATAAATATGCAGTTGTTTAAATTAAACTTGCACACACACACATTACCGGATAATGCGCTGTGTTCACC
>JAPSES010062657.1:0-11285 GCA_029822895.1 Maxillicosta whitleyi | reverse complement strand
TTGCGGGGTGTCAGTCACAATATGTGGGGGAACTGTGCTGCTTGGCGGAGGTTTGTGCTCTGAGTGCTTTTCTAGTTACAGATATATTCCACTTTTTATTTTACTGATGAGTAGATTTGCTGCAGAATTTCGTCTATTTTTTTTTTCTTTTCTTGTAAAGTTTCCATACTGACCAGCCCAGGGATAATTAATTCAACCACAGTGAGACAACAGTTTGTTAGTCGACCTGTAATTACAGCTGTACACCCTTGCATCATTAGCCTTTGGGCGTGCGTCGTCTTCCCGACCTTCTTCATAATTAAATATCACGTCTGAGGATATTGGATGTAGCAGCCTTGAAGGTTGTAGTGGCTGCCTCTTCACAGCCTTCGTAATCTTTCGTATTTCACTATCAACACTTGATACTTCATTTCAGACAGGTAGGAAGACAGAAAATTAGAAGAAGAAAGAAAAGATGGAAAGGAGCGGAGCGGAATAGTAGAGGAAGGGATAACATTATTAGCTAGTTAATGCTAGATAAAAGAGAGATAGAAGAAGCCTAACATGGGAGATTGGAAAAGGAGATTGGACTGGGGAGAACAAAGAGAGAAAGGCAGGGAAGGAAGTAAAGGGGTATTTTTGTAGCTTAGTAATGCTGAGCAATAATAGGGTTTCTTAAGAGAAAACTGAAGGGCGCAGTAGTTGGATAGGCGGAATGCTGTCGGAAATGGCAACGGATAAAGTGCTATATAGAGCAAGGGCATGATTTGAGAAGTCAAGACCCAAAATGAGGCAAAATAAAGCGCACTTAAGTAAACAGAAGCAACGCATGAATGCACATTACCATACTCAAACACTTAAATTACATGCTTGAGATACTCGAAGAAAAAGGTGGCTCCATTTTGCCTCTAAACTCTGAATAGACTGACCCTCGACATGTCACTGTGGCATCCTGTGCATGCATTGTAGATCAATATATTCAGCGCTATTACTAAAGGCATATAGCAAGGTCAAAGTTCAATTTAGCTCTCACATGGACCCCTGGAGATGTGAGGAATTCGGCCTCCTATAATAGATTAGGTCTTGTTGTATTGATAATGTGATGATGAGTGATGATGCTGACTGCAGGAATGTGTGAAATGAAGCTGAATGCTTATACGCGTTAGCTGACGTCCGAAAATAATGGCTATCTTTCTTCTTATCTATAGAAATGATAACAGTTGTAAGGAGGTTTTGTGCTCAAAGTAGGCAACGTTACTGTATAGTTCCATATGTCACGAGGAAACATTTAAAGTTAACACTAGTTTAATTTTCATGCAACAGAACAGAGAAAAAAATAATAATAATAGGAGTAACTAATACAATATTTGTTAATTTACATACATTAAAATTTCAAGACTTTGTTCATTTTAAAGCTGCACAGATGATACTGGTCTAAAGGCAAATGGCTTCCGGAATAAAACTGGAAAAACTTTACTAAACGTGGATGGCTATTGAATAAAAGTTAATAAAAGTGCTACTTGACCAGAGTTTTTACAGTATTGGGTCAAAATGTGAATTCTATGAATTAATGAGAGAATGGGTTTTAATCAAACGACTCTGAAAAACCATGTTTATGTCCAAACACTGTCTGCACATTAGAATACATTCACTTTTCAGATTCCTTCTAGTTTCAGTTATAAGTTTTCTATAAAAGTGTACATAAACCTAGATATACATGCAATAACACTATCATATATTCACCAAATGTACTTGTTTTCTAATTCATCCTATCAAAGTGGATAAGATTTACAGCATTTTATCTCTAACACAGAAAAAAGGTAGTGTAATGCAAAGTATAATCAATAATTGACTTCTTAATAGTGTTCAGGAGTGATATGAAGTTAAAGAATACCCTATGAAATTAAAGGAACACATGCTAAATGGACAATAAAAGGACAAACTGTAGATCTGTACTGTTACCCATACAATATTTGTATCTTTTCTCGTGAAATAATTGTGACAATGTGATTTATTCTAGATAGGTAAAGTGTAACTGGGACTCAGTTACTCAAATATGTAGTTTGTCCTGAAACAACATTGTTTAGAGCAGTGTTTGCCAACCTTTTTTACACCACGGCACATATTTGACATTAGAAAAATCACGTTCACCACCAACCAAAAATGTCACAAAAAGTATATTTATTGAATTGGAACGTAAAACTCAGAGGGGTGAACCAACGACCCCCAGACTGAGCCCCCAGGGTGAAGTCTATTGTATATTGTTGTATATTATGGGATTGCATATCCCTCCTGTCCCAACTCGATACCTGGGGTTCATGGGTAAGTCACTAATCCATGCGTCAGTACTGAGGGGGTTTTTATTAACAGAACCACCACATCAGAACCAGTTCACTTTTATTTTTATTATCAAACAGAAGTAACAGACTGTTATTACAGACTTAATCATTGGTGTGTGCAGTTTATGGATCTACATCATACTGTTGGTTTGCAGAACCAAGGTGAAACTGGATAATTTTCCATGGCATGGATTGGAGGTAGACTGATATATCAATAGCAATATATTGATTTTTTTCAATATCGGCCATCAGCCTCAATTTTTTTTTAAGTTGATATTTGATCAGCAGTAAAAGAGTTATAAGGCACCTGTGTGGGCTACATTTGAAGTTCAATAAATGTAAAAAAAAAAAAAAAAGTACTATATGTTCATGTATTAAGAATTTCACTTATATTGCTGCATAAAAATCTTAGTTATCTGAGTGTTTCGGTTGTATTTACAGTCAATGAAAAGCTTAAATTCTGTTTGCATTGTCCAGGGGGTAAAGTGTCCTTTTAAATGTCTCAGCTATGTTTAAAAGAAAAAAAAAAGAAAAAAAAGCAAAAATTAAAAAGGGCACAGTCACACTTGTGTTAATGTGACACTGACCTTTTTCAGCACGCTGTCCATTGTCTCCGGACGGCTGATGTCAAAACAGATGAGGACGGCATCGGAGTCGGGGTAAGCCAGTGGCCGCACATTGTCATAGTAAGCTGAACCTGTGGGAGACCCAAAAAAAAACATACTGGCATGATAATGTTTCCAAGTGCATTATGTGTAATTTACTTACTTTGCTCAAGACTTAACTTTTTTTATCATGAAGTGAGTCATTACAGTGCTCTTTGGCAGTAATAACTATGATTAAATGTAATTACAATGAAGTAAGCTTCTCTGTGGATGACAGTGAGTGGGTGTGATTCATTGCTTTCGAAACTGAATAGAGACCTCGTCCACAGCCCTCGGTCTATCGGTCTGACAGACTTGAATAAGCCAACAGACAGACATGTGACACTGATATAATGAATGGCTCACACAAAGTGTCACCTGGTATTTCAGAATGGCGTTTTTTTGTTTTGTTTTGTTTTTTTTCTTTTGCTGGGGGCCCGGACACAATTGAGCATTGTGACGTGGGGAAGGGGACACATTCCTATCTGGAGGGGACAACATTCCCTTTCCCTTTCCACATTGTCTCCAACACTACGTGCTTTTGACTCCATACACTGGGCTTTAGCAACTGAACAAAAATGTGCTCAACAGAAAAATCCCATAGAAAATAACTGACTCTAAACCCATTAATCCACATATACGTGTTCATAAAAAAAAACACTTACTATGATATAAAGCTGAAATGAGGTGAAAATTACTTTTTATTAAATAAGTTAAACACACTGTAATTACTCTTGTTTGTATCGTGTATAACTGCTCTTGGATACCTTTATTTAACCCTTTTTAAACATCATATTTCATAAACAGTCATGTTATCTTGTTAAATGAATGCTACTAGGGTAAACAGTTTTTTATACTCTTACTGTTACCTTGGTAACACACACACACACACATACATATATTTACATTATGGTAGAAATCGTCCATTGTATTTTTCAGCTTCTATATATTTTTATTCAATTGTGTAATTAGTTCCTTAATTTGCCTTTCAACTCTTTAATTCTACAGTTGTGAACAAAGGTTTTTATGAGTGACAAGTTTTTTTTGTTTTTTTTTCAGGTGTTTCTGAACAATTAGAAGTATTATATAAATATTTCTACTGACAAATAAATTACTTTTAAGCAAAGAATCCATTTGTGTCATTTGGCCATAACTGTATATTTGTGGCATTTTTACACTTAAACCAGTTTTATAACATAATAAAAATGAACGTATTTGCCACAGTTTGGTAACAAAATGTCATTAATAAACAAAAATCTACAGGCTTATGTACACATGCTGATAAGATTTACTTTCCAGATATTGACATTTCTACAACTTATTTAAACAATTCAATACCCTAGTGTTTAATTATATTTTTGACATGAGTATTTGTAGATCAATACACATAGCAAGACCGAAAAGAAAAATCCCAACCTGGATTTAACAAAGTAAAGCAAATAGTTCAGACCCTCCGTTTGGGAAAATACTGCAGTGATTAATTTATTTAATCTTCAACAAGTTCTTTAACCCCTCAGTGAGAAAACTGTCATTGTCAAACAACCATATGTTTGATAGAGAGCATAACGATTAGACTGTGTTTCAATGGACAAAGGTCATGTGGTCTGATGAGTCCAGATTGACATTGTTTCAGAGTGATTACCCATCATGCCTAGCGCCTACTGTACAAGACTGTGGGGGCAGTGTTACATTTGTGTTACATTACATTTGGCTGACACTTTTATCCACAGCAAATTACAAGGTATAGGCATGTATAGCATAAAGGGCCTTGCCCAAGGGCCCACCTGGGATTTGAACTGGCATCCTTCCACACCAAAGTTAGCAGCATAAACCACTAAGATATCCAGTGTCCAGTGTTATTATCTGGGGTTGATTCATTTGGTTTGATCTAACTTCAGCCACGTAATGTGTTAAAAAAAAAAAAACACTCATCTTTTCACCTACACTGTTACACCTACACATTTTCTAAAACTGTATTTTACACATAACTGTGGTCAGACTATGCACTCAGAGGTATTAACATGACTTATTTATCCAGACAATCTGTGGCTTAACAAACACTACCCATTGAAGTAAAGCCCAGCTTAGTTACTCAGTCATAATGAGTTATGACATAACATCAGCACACCTGGAGGCTACTGTACATGTACAATATGTGTCACACGCCCCAAAATAAGTTGCCATATTTACCATAATTTGTGATCTGCTGTCAAAATTTGGCCCCAAAACAAAATGTGTGCATGTGCATTTCTGTGATCAAAAATGTCAAACTGAAGGCTATGACTATTTTTTTTTTTTTTTTTTAACCCCGATGACCTTCATCCCCTGGGGTTTTACGCATAAATGAATGCACACACATACATGATAATCCAATGTCATTTTTCACTCTTTATTTTAGCAGTTTGTACGAGTGGATTTAGTCTTAGTGTCCACAGAAAACAAGGATGATTCATTCAATAACAGGTGAAAGGAACAGGGGAGGGTGGATGTGGTTTTGATGGTCCCCATAAACCACCCGTGGTCTCCACCAATCACACACACACACACACACACACACACACACACAGTATCATCAGTGAACCGACTCCTACACAGCTGTAGCTCAGCCTCACACTGTCATCTCCAGTTCGGTACAGACGGTAGCTGTGATCAGCAACAGCACGGAAAAGATTTAGTGTCTGTGCGAAAATTCACTGCTTGTGTACAAGTTCACACAGATTAGAAATAGCGAGCATTTTTCACGTTTTTTTTTCCCCCTCCTTCAAATAGTAACAGTTTATTAAGTTTGCAAATGTCAAAGCAGATTTCCTAAAAACAACATTGACAAAGCTAAAATAAAAGCTGTCTTTGTTGTGAAATATTATGAGATCTCAATCTGAAGTCACACTATCCAAACTCCACTTATGAAATACTGTGGGCGATAGGACAGGAAGCTGTAAAGAAATCATTTGCAGAGCTGCCCAGTAAGCACTTTCACTCGCGCACCAAGCCTATGTAGGCTACAGCTATGCAGAGTAATGTCTTTTGGTTAGCTGCTATCTTAAGAAGTTGAAGAAGCCGAGTGTTGCAAAATAACAGATGATATATATTTGCCCTCAGACATAAGTTATTGCATGTACAGGTGAAAGCAGCACAAGTTGTGCACTGGGGGCTTTGAGTTTCCACAGGTTTTCTGTTATTTATGTATCATGTGTGGATTTGCAGCAGGATATTGAAAAAAAAAAACAAAAAAAAAACAATCTGACACTTGATAACAGTGGTCTAAGTGCCTCCAGAATAAATGTACTGAAACTTTACCAACTATGAGTCACTAATGATTAAGGAAAATTTTGTCCAAAGTGCTGCTTGACTGTAGTTTCCAAGATACAGGCTTGGGTCAAGATGTGAAATTCTGAGATTTAATAAGAGCATGGGTTTTAGCTAAAATGACTCACTGCTTCCAGATGTACTTCAAAAACTGTCTGCACATTATATTACTGTCTCTATTCAGGTTCTTTCAAATGGAAGATTCATAAATCTATTGTATGAATGTATTTAATGTGTAATACCACAATCATATGCACTGAAACATCAATTAACCAGTAATTGTGTCATTTGTTTTCCAATTTATTTAAGACTTAGCACATTTAAGCTGAGGCAGGTAATTTCTAAAACATTACAGACCAGTGTAATCTGTACAGGCTATTGCCACAATAGATACACTAGACGAAATATGAGCGAAGAAAGCAGACTAAAGGAGGCTGTAACTGCTACAAAAACTAATTCTGAACATACAATATAATAAGAGGCAAATCTAAAGTCACTGGGGGCTGGTTATTCTCTCACTTGTGGTCCATCGTTATTCTCCATAAAGCTCAAATCAAGACAATTATGCTTCTTTTTAACTTTTCCCGAGGCACATAAGAGTAAAAAAAAAAAAAAAAGAGTGCACAATACAGACATGATGGCATAATGAAACTCCATTATTGTCTAATGTAATTCTAAAGAGAAAAAAAAGACATTGGTTTTCTATGTGTTTTCAACCAGAAATAATGGATGTGGAAATTTATTTTCCATAAACGCTAAGGCTCATAATAGTTGAATATAATGGCACAGCTGGTAAATTAGCTCACAAATGTTTCCAAATAAAACATATTTACAAGCACTATCCAAGGTGCTGATACGGCGATGCACCATCCTGGGAAATAAATGTGCGTCTCCACAGCGATCTCACCGGGATTCCCAGTGGACGGTAATGAGGGATCGGTGGAACCAGTAAACACATGAAGATCCCATTGTTTGGTATCACCTCTTCATATTATTTATCCCAGTGTTTCCCAACCTTTTTTTACACCACGGCACATATTTGACACTAGAAAAATCACGTTCACCAACAACCAAAAATGTCACAAAAAGGATATTTATTGATCTGGAACAAGAAAGCGACCCCTCAGATTGAGCCCCCAGATTAAAGTCTGTTGTATATTGTTGTAGGAATATATGTATATTATGTATGTTATTATGTATATGTATATTATGGGATGCATATCCCTCATACCACCACATTGGGTCCACTTTTATTTTTGTTTTGCAAACAGAAGCAGGAGACTGTTGTTACTGACTGGATCATTGGTGTGTGCGGTCGTACGGATCCATATCAAACTCTGGGTTTACAGAACCAATCAGGTCAAACTGGATAATTTTCCACAGCACACTAATGTCCCACGGCACACTGGTTGGGAAACACTGATTTATCCTTTGGACTGACCCTGTTTATTTCACACTCTGTCTGCTGAGTGAGTATATGTGAGCGCTTGTCTTAGGCGCATTCATAAGCTTGTGATGCTTTAGTATTAACAGAGTTGTTTATTGTTCTGCCAAGTTCTCTGTTCAGTCCAACCTCACCCTGTGAGAATAAACACACGTTGAGAATCTCCTGAGATGCAGGCACTTACAGCCTCCTCCCCTTATGAATAGACACAAAAACAGATCCTGGCTTCAGGGAAAAGTCCTGACACAATACCCAGTCATGTTATGGTCCATCAGGTTCTAAAATACACTCATTTTCTCTCGGGGGCCACATTCAGCCCAATTTGATGTCAAGGGGGCTGGACCAGTAAAATCTGTCTTTGTTTTAGTGAAGACAAATCCGTTAAATTATGAAAATATGCACTTTTATCATCCACCCAAACAAAAAAGATATGAATAACCTGAAAAAACTGACATTTCTCGTGAAAAATAAGTGCAATTTTAACAAATCATGTGCCTCAACTTATTATTTATACATGTTCATTATGGATCAGATCTACTAACACACTTAATAACAGGCAAAAAAGTGTTAAAATTGTGCTTAATTTTCTTTAGATATTTCAGGTCATTCACATTTTATTGTTACAGGATATTTTGTAAATGTAAATATTTTCATAATTTAATGTTATGTTTTGCACTAAAACAAGAACAAAAATATGAAGTTGTCAATGTTTATGGACATAATGAATATAATTTTTTTTCACATCAAACCAAGAAGAAAATATAGTCATTTTTTGGGGGAAATTAATCTGTTATTATTTTACTGTAGATCATATTGCTTCATATGTGGAACTAAAATGAGTTCAACAGCCTTAACTGTGGATTTTTTTATACTTTGCAAATTCATCCCACGGGCCGCATTACAACCTGTGGCGGGCCACATTTGGCCCCCGGGCCACATGTTTGAGACCCCTGCTCTAAAACCTAAATCTTACTTCACACATGGTTCAATCAATAAACAAACGGCAGTGTTAAAATGACTATTTTTGGTATTTGTGGTGCAAGTAACGGTTGCATAAACAAACAAAATCAATCAATTATCAAATTAAGAAGATGTCACTTCTAACATCAGCTTGTAATGTTAGGTTACGATAACACATACACACATTACACAAACAGACATACAACTAGTTGACTTTTCCACTGTTACAACACGGTCGAAGTTTCTTTTTAAAGGCGAGGCAGGTTTATTTTTCTACAGCACATTTCATGTACAAGACCATTCAAAGTGTTTTACATTACAGCGGAGACGCAATAAAAAGTATAGGCATGAGATAAAAAGGATTAAAGATAATTTAAAAAAAAAAGGCCAAAAAGTTGGAACAGATAAAAACTTTAAACTTAAATCATGTAATTTTTAAAATCATTTCTGTCTCATGTGTTTTACATTGTACAGATTTGGTTAACATGAGGTTTGATGTATCTCTACCTTCATATTGATATGTATTTTACTTAGATATAATATAAGAATGGCTTCCATCCATTTTTACCCTGACTCTAATTTTAGAAAAAGTCCATAGAAAAAATTATTAGACCATCAAAAGTCATTAGAAACAATGGTTATGCAATCAAGTACTAACTGTGTGTATCATGTGACCAAAACAGACAGTCAGTATAATGACATAGATATTGATGTAAGAACTCAAGTGATTTTAGTTTTTATCAAGAAAACATGGAAAATGGATAGATATCAGCTCTGAAATTATACTATTATGAACTATTTTAGTTGGTATCATTATATTTATCCAAACAAATGTACCTTTTAGCTGTACCAGACATTAAAATGATCAACAAATTGAAGATAACGGGTTTTTTCTTGATTGTACATTCTACATGTAGGCACTTTTTTAGGACTTAACTTACTTGACGCACACTAAACTTAATATTTTGCAAACATAGCCTATATTTTCTCTATGTTTAAGTTTCTCCTTTACACATAAAACTGCATTTCAGTCGCAAAATTCGTATTTTCTGAGAAAATAGAGAGATTGGAAAACAATGTTATCGCGCCCTATTTTGTGCATTTCTTTTGCTGCTAAAGAAACTGCACCTGAAACATCAAACCCAGTTGTATAAATCAAAGTATGACCTGCAGTAGATCGAGGTCGGCGCAGATACCGTTGGGGGATTGGACTCGCCTGCGAACTGATCCACATCCAATAAATAATATACTTGGACAACCTGAACCAAGACTTAATATAACTTAACTTTATAACTCAACTTCCTCTACATCTGCTACGTCCAGTTTTATCCGCGATGTACACGGATTAAGATCCAACTGTTTGTCTGAGCTTTTGTACAGAGACGTTTTGTCAAATGAAAGTCACAGGGACAAAAATGTTTGCTCAGAATGTTTCCATGTTGTGCGGATTCTTTTCCATTGACTTGACTTAACTTTAACATGTTTCAGACGACCTGATATGTCATCTTACTCTGAAAGATAATGGAAAGATTCAATATGTGTCAGACGTCATAAAGCAGAGTCAGAGAAGAAATAAAGAATACTGTAGTCTATTTAACCCTTTCATACACAGCTGTTCTCTTGTATATTCAAGGGTTTTGTTGTTTACGTTGTTGTTATTTACGCTTATGTTTTATCCCATACACTGCAATTCATACATATATTACTGTAATTTCATAAACCAGACCTGCAGTAACATATTTGAGTGTAAATCAATTGTTAATTGTTATTAGACTGTAATTAAGGCTTTTTTTTTTTGTTACATAAAGTAGTTTTTTGCATATTATCTGAATGAGTAATAACTAGTATTATAGTGTTAAAATGTGAGAAAACATCCGATTAGCAGCATTAAAGCCTTCTTATTTCATAGTTTCGCACAGAATGTCGATAAATGTATGTTTCTTTGATTCAAAAATTAAATGCATGGTGTCCAAGTGAGTGGACATTTTTGGGTTAGGTTATTAAAAAGAACAATTCAATCACATTGTTTGTTTTTTTCATGCTTAAAGAGTAATAAAACCACTGAGGAAAAAAAAACTTGATTAAGGTTCTCATACCTCATGCATGAAAGGGTTAAATAAGACACGGATCAGGTGTTTATTCAGTAGAATAAGGTGTATTTGTGTTGGAATTCAACAGATACAGGAATGGAACGGCTGTCATACCTGTACACATGCTGATTTCACAGGAAATTATAGTGGTCTTTTTTTTTTGTTTTAACCATTTACATCAGCTGAACCGTTTTCACAATTCAGTTCAATTCATTTCATTTCAATTCAATTCAATTCAATATCTTTATTTTCAATGTATACATACCACAAAATTCTCAAGGGTGTAAACAGTCATACAATGTCATTAAACTATCATATTGTTAAAATATTATTGTTAGAAAAACTCTACAAAAAGTGCTTGATGCCATCTAAAATTGTTAAAAACAAATGTAAATCTATGAAAACACACACGCTATCACATGTGCGTAGGGGTGGAGGAAGTACAGTATTTCAGTAAAAGTACCAATACCCTGCAAAATATTTACTCAAGTAAAAGTAGAAGTACTACATCAAGAATCTTACT
>JAPSES010062637.1:5000-11285 GCA_029822895.1 Maxillicosta whitleyi | reverse complement strand
AATTAATTTTCACTTATTTTAATACAAATTTCTTCAGTCACTGATCACAGATATTATTTAATATAAAATATATTTTAATTCTGTGGTTTTTGCTTGGTCTGAATGTGTTGCTCAGATCTTTTCCTGCAGGTGGCGCTCTGTTCACACAGCATGTGTTTGGCATCATGAGGCTGTCACAGTTCTTAGTATGAATAAGTAAAAAAGTAGGACAAAAAGAAGACAAATTATTTTATTTAAAACATGTGGCCCGGGGGCCAACCCCCCCCCCCCATCTGATGTAATGAATATGAGAAATGCAAACATTCCACTGAAGATATTAACAGTCACATGTGTTAAAATAGTTCAGGTTCCACATACAGACCAGTATGAACTGGAGTTTACTAGTCAGTTCACAAATGATTCTTTGTCTATATTTAACCTTTCTTGAGTGATTTACCATAATTTATTATGATATTATCTGTATTTTGCATTTTTTCTGTGAATATCATTTATTTTCTTGTATTAATTCACTGATGGAGCTCAGATTAAATTAGTTGGTTATTATATCAGAAACTTATTCAGCAAAGATATCAATAAGTGAACATAAAACAACTATCTCCTTCCACATTACTTATCTGTTTATTATTCTGTGTGTTTTCATTGGTTTTGGTTTTATTTATTATTGAACATAAACCCAGTGTGTTAATCCACTGGTTCTGATCCGACCGATCCATGAGTTTTACTGTGGAATCAATTTTGTAGAAAATGATGGTGTTTCCATGGTAACTACAGAGCCTCTGAATGTCCAAATATGGTCATATGTGGTGACCATGAACAGATGAACTGTATTTAACACCAGTTACTGACATGGACTGATGGGTTCAGTGGATCAGCAGCTTTAAACAGGAGGTGGATTTGGTCGGCTCCTGTTTGTGCTGAAAACAAATTAAATATATTTCTGAACGTTCATTCTGAACACACATACATGAAGGAACACGTAGAACGCACAGGAATGTGTCCTGCAGATGGACAGAAAGAGATGTGGCAAAGATAAGGGGACGACAAGGAGACAAAGGAGGAAAAGAGAACAGGAAATGTTGGGATTTCCTCTGGATGTGAGGTGTTGTTCTGGACAGAGTCAGAACAGACCCGCTCTGAACACACACACTGCACCTGGAACAGCCCCTGTTCTGCACCTTTGGACTGTCCCGTACGTGGACATGGGCTTGGTTTGTGTCCGGCTCCTCTGGGACTAGATGGATTTGTCTTCCTTTTTTCTTGTCTCAGTGTTTTTCAGTATTTATTCGGTGTTTTTGTGCAGGCGGTGGATGCCTTTGTGTGTGTCTCCTGCCTTCAGAGGGGTTTGTGTCGCTCACTCCTTCCATCGTCACCACTTTTAATCTTCTGGGTTTTGTTTTTGATGTCCTACCACTGGGTTCTGTTGGTCATGTAACCGGCAGAACTTGGTCCTGGATCCGCCTCACCTGGTGAACCTTCACCAAGCTACTTTAGTTTTTTCCTCCGTTGTAAATACTTCAGGTCCAGACTCTGCATCTTCAGCCATGTTACGCTGTGTTCTGCAGCGAGCCAACAACCTGAGGCACTCCGACCCTCTGGCTAGTGTCACCTTCAGAGGTAAGAGGTCAGAACTGGACATAGTACACCTTCAGAGGTCAGAACTGGACATAGTACACCTTCAGAGGTCAGAGCTGGACATAGTACACCTTCAGAGGTCAGAGCTGGACATAGTACACCTTCAGAGGTTAGAGGTCAGAACTGGACATAGTACACCTTTAGATGTCAGAACTGGACATATTACACCTTCACATGTTAGAGGCCAGAACTGGACATAGTACAAACTCAGAGGTTAGAGGTCAGAACTGGACATAGTACACCTTCAGAGGTCAGAACTGGACATAGTACACCTTCATATGTTAGAGGTCAGAACTGGACATAGTACACCATCAGAGGTCAGAACTGGACATATTACACCTTCAGAGGTTAGAGGTCAGAACTGGACATAGTACACCTTCAGAGGTTAGAGGTCAGAACTGGACACAGTGCACCTTCAGAGGTCAGAGTTTAGAGTTCCATGTACTCCACTGACAGACTTGATGTGACCTACACTACTGGTGTAACGCTGCATAAGGGCAAAGGTTTCTTTTCATTTGAAGAACATTTATATTTTGTACACACACACACACACACACACAGTGGTAGGTGCTTGTGTTTTCAATCCTCTCTAACTGCTGTTATGTTTATATAAAGATAAATCACTGTTTAGTTCTATTTAAATTAAATCATGATTCTCTTTAACTTAGTTTCAACACTATTATATCATTAAACACGAACCACAAATATGTGATTAAATCAGTCTTTTCCAGGTTCTAACCTCACACTAACTCCATACTTATGGGGGTGTTTCTGAACATGTCTGTATCAGGTTCATTTTTCTGTGATGTGAATGACTGATGCTTAAGAACTAGAATGTACAGTTTTAGACACACGGCATTGGGCCTTTGTTTTTTGTTGTTGATGATGATGATGATTATGATTATGATGATGATGATGTTGTTGATCAAACCGACCTCTGGTGTTTAGTTTTGTAAACATGCCAGCTCCTGTTGTTCACTTTGTGGAAACCAACGGGCACCAGATGAAACCTACCTGTGTGCGTTTCCATCCCGCTCAGTTTGTTGTTGTACTTTCTATAACTTATTGTCTGTGCTCTTAATGAGGTGAGCTCTGCTCTTAACTTCCTGCCTTTGTCTCAACACTGTTTCCTGGTGCCATCGTGCTCACACAAAGGACACATGTATGGATTTGCCCATGTGTTTCCATCGTGACCAGTCCAAAAATACTTTGTGTTGTCCATGTGCACTACAGGACATATTGAATGATATAGTTATGAACCAGAGGAGCACTGACAGACGCCATGGTATTTGGATTTCTTTATTTGTACAAGGATTTATCATATATATCAATCAACAATACTGTGGATGTGTGATTGTTGGCTAACGTCCAACCATTGTCCTGTGGCTGAACACGGATAAATCAAACAGACCGTATTAAAAACCTATTGGAATTATTACTATTATTTTTATTTAATAGTTGGTTATAATTATTAATGATTTATTATTATTATTATTATTGGAATGACACAGGCAGCAGGTAAAGCAAGATGAATGAATGAATGAAAAACAGTATCACAAAGATAAAGTCAGCACTGAGCAAAAGTAAAACAATGAAAAAAAAAACTGGTGAATGAGACGTAAAAGCTCAAAATAAAAGGGTTGATATTTACATAAAAGTGTCATAATTCAACCAAACCTTTTATAAAAACATCATGGATGGTTTTTGGACGGAGGGCTGGACCCTTTCATCAGGTCTGAACCTTCCATCGTTTCATGAAAATACAGGAGTCCAGCTGTGTGTGGGATTTAGACAGACAGACAGATACAGACAAATATAGACAGACAGATAGACAGACAAATATAGACCGATACAGACAGACAGGCACAGACAGACGGACAGATACAATCAGTTAGACAAACAGATAAAGACAGACAGATACAGACAGAGAGAGAGAGATAGACTGCGATACAGATGCAGACAGACAGAAACAGACAGACAGCCGCAGACAGATACAGATAGACAGAGAGAGAGAGAGACAGTTACAGACAGACAGATACAGAGAGAGAGAGAGAGAGACAGTTACAGACAGACAGACAGATACAAATAGACAGAGAGAGAGAGACAGTTACAGACAGACAGACAGATCCAGACAGACAGACAGAGACAGATAGACAGAGAGAGGCAGACAGCGATACAGATCCAGACAGACAGACAGACAGACAGACACTTCATCCATCCTAAGGGTAATTCCAGCTCCATCGTCCTCCAAACATTATCTTAATGAATCTAGTGTCACATGTTCAATGACAGGATATTTTCTGCAGAACAGTTGAACAGTTTGGTCTTCATGTCCTACTCTGTTGGTCTCATTAGACGTGTTTGTGCTACTGGACTTCAGAACACAAAGACGGTGAGGTTTGTCCTCCAGTACAACTGATACCATGTCCATTTATAGAATGAAAAAGTCCAGCTCATGTACCAAGGAAACTGTGGGAGGAGAAAGAGGAGGGGGGCGGAGTTATAGGAAGACAGACAGACACACACACAGAAAGAATGACACACACACATGAATACAGCTTTGAGGTGATACAAATATAGAAGATTGATTAGATTATCTCACTTCAGACTGAAACAGACTGACACAGACTGAAATACAGACTGAAACACAGACTGACACACAGACTGACACGCAGACTGAAATACAGACTGAAATACAGACTGAAACAGACTTAAACACAGACTGACACAGACTGACACGCAGACCGACACACATACTGTGTAAAGTGTAAAGTGAACTTTACTGAATTCTAATGTTACCGTCTGTTACTGCTTTAAACGTCCTTGAAACTGGTTTTGGAAATGTCAGTTTTTGCAAACCTGATGGTGCAAAAAAATCTAAGAAAAATATAAATTATTAAATGTCATGACATTATCGTCATAACGATACATTCTTGTTTTAGTTCACACAACTGCTTTACATTTTAATTGCCATAATTATTCTTAATATTTATGGTTTATTTTCATTTTCTTAGTTTTTCTTACCATTGTTTGTCCAAATTCCTTCAATTATTTCATTTTTTTAAAAAATTTATGTCGATCATGTATTTTAAATAAATACAGAATGAATGAACAAATATCCTATAACCAGGTCACCGCCCTCTGTTAGTGTGTTCTTTTATTGGATGTTAAGTTTACGTCTGATCTTATAAATTTAATCTGACTTGAGGTGATCACAAACAGGATATAACATACATATAACAAGGAGGACCCCCACTCAGAAGGCAGATGGGGGGGTCCTCAGTCCTGAGTGGGGGGGTCCTCCTATGTCTTATCCTGTTTGTGATCAGACCAAAAGTTAACTTCCAATAAAAGAACACGCCAACACCTCCAGAAGACATTTCAAACCTTCCAACTTAGATGATCTACACACACACACACACACACACACACACACACACACACAAACTCAGATCTAAACTTAGCTTTCCCGTTCTTTTTGTCACAGTCTGTTCTATTCTTGGATCATGACAGAAACTATGCCAAACTGAGCCAACCAGGAAGTTAGCGCTGTGCCACTTCCTGTTGCTCAGATGCCAGCTCAGATATCAGCCACACACACACACACACACACACACACACACACACACACACACCATGTGCCGTAGCCTCCTGACCCCTCGGTGGAAGGGTGGAGGTGTTTTTTAAGATGCCTTCCAAGAGCGGAGGTCCACTTGCGTAGGTACATGTGTACTTGTGTTTGTAGAAGTGAGTTGGTGTGTGTGTTTCTTTGTGTTCTCACATTGGATCATGACTGTGGTGAAAACAGGAAAACAAACGCTGTGTCTGTGGGTGTGTGCATGTGTGTCTCTGAGTGTGTGTATGCAAACTGAGGCCATTGGTTGTGCTCGCAAAAGTCACCAAAATCAACTAAATGTTAAAAAGTGACTGATGGTTGCTGATGGATGGTGGCACGGGGGGGGGTGAAAAATATGTTGGGGGGGCATCTGACACCCTTTTGTATTTTTCCACTGAAATGCGCTGCAAATAGTAGTGATACATGATTGCAGCGTGCGGCATTACGGGTGGGAGACGTGAAGCCTTGTCCTTTAAAAAAAGAACAAGAAAACAGTTCAAACATCTTTTTGTAGGTAAATCTAAAGAATACAGGTAATCCTTGCAGCATCATACAAGAGGTGTAAAATTTCTGTGCTGCATAGTCCCCGTCTAGTGTCACATGGGTCATGCCCCTCCCATTCCAAAGCGCTGTCATATTGTAGGAAAGTCACAGCTCTAGTGGTAGGCGGATAACCTTAGCTAAGTGCCAGCAAAATTTGTCCTTCAAAATGCAGGAAATAAGGTTTCAGAGGGTCTAGATTTAAAAGTTTTCCCCCAGACCTTCAGCACTCACGAAGATACACTTCATCAAATCTTGTCCCCCCTCTCAAAATTTCACGCTGCTGCCTCTAAGGTTTAATTTGCATTTCGAACAGGAAAAGGGAGTATAACATCCTGTAGGAGTCTGGATGTGTATGACTGCAGTACCACTCCAACACAGCAGGGGGCGGTACTGTTCTACACCAGGTAAACCCAGACAGGAAATGGCAAAGCATCCTGGTAAAAGTATATTGGATGTAGCTCGTAGCCTAGCATTGTTAAATGAACTTAAATGAG
>JAPSES010062596.1:0-11286 GCA_029822895.1 Maxillicosta whitleyi | reverse complement strand
AACTAATAGGGAATCCTTTAAAAAATTCCTGGATCCAGACAGTGATCCAGATCACCTCCAAAATTTAATCATCTGTTACTTGTCTCAGAGCGAACATTTCCTGAAAATGTCATTATGTTTGGTCAATAATTAACCCAGATAATGAGAAACTAATTTTTGGCCCCATTGACCCCGATGTTAACGAAACATCCAAAGTGATCCAAAATCCAGGATTTCTATGGGATCACCCCCAAAAGTTAATCATCTTCCTTGTGCCATTGCCAACAAATCCTGAAAATTTCATCAAAATCTGTCCATAACTTTTTGAGTTATGTTGCTAAAAGTCAAACAGACAGACAGACAAACAAACGCCGGCAAAAACATAACCTCCTTGGCGGAGGTAATAAACTGAAGCAAGTTTTAGTAAAGTGTTTTCCAGTTACGTTCTGGATACTTAATGTACATTTGTTTTAGCGCCCTCCTGTGGCTCACAAGTGGCTAAATAACCACCCATCGCTCTGAGGACAGGCTGATACCACGAAAGGAACCACTACTCAATGTTTTCCTTATGCTCTAGCAAGAAAATAATGATGGATCAATCATCCTGTTGATCGATACAATCTCCTGCATTATACTTAAGGGGGATGATACAAGCGTAAAAACTAGTGCTGTCAAACAATTAAAGTTTTTATTCAGATTAACTACAGGTTTGCTGTGAATTAATTTCAATGAATCATAATTAAATATCATTCATTTTTAATCTATGTTAATAGCGTTTCATTTTGCATGAGCAGACAGACTCAAGAAAGAGGGGAATATATGCACTTAACGTGTTTCAACTTGAAACAACTGTTACATTTTATTTTTGGGGGCGTTCTTTTTGTACTTATATTTCCTTCCAGAGGACCACTGTGTTGTTTAACATCTTCCATCTTTATGTGTTGGTTCTGATGCTTACTGGATAATATGCCCAGTTGTGCATGTGCGACGCTAACTCTGCTTTGATAAACTGACCCATATGTGTTGCCAAAGACATTTTGAGCTGCAGATGGGTTAAATGCATTAAATTTTTAATTGGATTAATCATGATATTGGATTAATTAAATAGCCCTGGTAAAAACAAATTTTGTTTTTGCAGAGTTTAATCTTTTTTCAGTTTTGCTGTTTCCATCAACCTTCTATAAAGTAATATGTCAAAATGCATTAATGGAAGCACGACTACATCACAACTACATTCATAGGGGGAAAAAAACAAGATAACACCAAGAGCATGGACAGAGTTGTGTATTTTAATTGACTTTCTTTAATCCTTAATAATGGAAACATGTTAAAGTAAAAACTTAACTTTTCACCCTGGTTTATTCATAGTGTGTTAGTCTGTGCTCTAAAAAGTTCACATGCCAAAGAAAACCAACAGATTGATCATAAATGAACATGAGGTGCGATGCCTCTGAGACTGTACTTATGGTTTTAACTTTTTTTGTTTTGTTTTCCTGTATCAACACATTGCATGTTGTACCAGAAAACTGGATGACTAAACAACAGCAGGTGTTAGTTGAGGCTGAGGCAGCCAATTTTAATCCCTATCCTTCAGGGAACACTTCTACTTTTACTTAATATTTCGGTCACCTCGTAGCCACAGTCACTGTGTATCCAGCATTTTTATCCACTTAAATTACACTGCAAACTCCTCTATGATCTTAACATGATCTTTTTGTTGAATCACTGCTTTAAAAAAGAAATATGGATCTATACCAGGGATGCACCAATACCACTTTTTTTCTAGATTGAGTACAAGTACATGTATTTACCTTTGATTACTTGCTGATACCAAGTACTAATATGAGTACTTAGTAATCCCAGTACGGTTCTTACTTTTGAAAATGTACTTTATTGTCATTCTCATTAGTCTGACTGGAACAAAGTGCTGTTACTGACATTCAATGCATTGGAATGAGGGTTTCTCAGTCAATCCACCAGAGGGCGCCACGCTTAATTAACCATACTGGACAAATACCACGAAAAGAAGAATGTTTTTTGAGAAGAAAGTCAGTAATAACAAACATGGTGATGACAGAGAAGGTAATACTAATCTAGTACTATCAGTGTTGATACTGATGTGAGTAGTTGTCATAAATGTCAGTAGTTTTTCACAACCTCACACAGTCGCTCTTTGAAAATATCCGCTATCTCCATGGTTCCCAGTCATCCTGGTTCTCCATCAGGGTACACACAGAGCCATATATATATATATATATATATATATAAGATAATATGATGATCTTCATATGGTTCTGGGTATGCATCTGCTAGCTCCCAGAAAACACCCAGAATTACATGTGGAATGTAGGCAGAGGACGGACAGAATGCTTCACTGGTATTCGTCCGTGTCTTTAACATAAGTTTCAGTCACTGTTACTTTTGTCACCATCATTTATTTGGAAAAACCTCCACACTGCTGACGTTACTCCTCCACTATGTACCTGCTGCACTATGAGGTAAACACAACGCTGCTGCCAAGTGGCACTCAGTATCGGACTGATACCTGATACTGGTATCGGTTCCCAATTCACCACTGAGCCCTACCCTTACACCTTGCTCTTGGCACTACCCCTTGAAACGGAGCTGGAAGGGGTAGGGGCTGAAACATTCCACTATGAAATGGGACAACACTTGACCACCTGTTACATCATCAGCAGTCATTGACACTGCTATAAATAGATCCAAAAACTTTGTTTCTGTAAATATTCAACTTGCCGTCAGCAACTGTAACCATCTCTGTTCCATGGGCTTTAATAATCTTTTACAGCTATCAACTATAAACCACAGAAATACGATCTATAACACATTGAACTGGCATTAAACGGTTGATCCAATAGTTAAGTACTTACATTTGTGTGTTTCTTTCATCACTGCTGCACGTTTTGTTGTCAAGACCGAACACAGAATCCAAATGCAGAGTATGATGCACAGCACGTAGAAAAGAATTAACAGTTTATTAAGGGAATGTTGCACAGAGTCTATTTAACGATATTCTTGAGGGAGATCCGGTTGGCGTTGTCAGAACAGTCCAGGGTTCGGTTCCGGGAAAGGCAGTCCACGGGCAACAGTACAGGTAGGGGCAGGCAGAAGAGGAAAACCAAGAACAGAAGGTAGGTCCAACACTCACAACGACGAAACACACTAGGGCTGACGGAGGCTCGGGGTCCAGGTCCAAAACGGGAGTCAAACATGGGAAAACAGCTAAGTAAAACACTGGTAAGTCAAGATAAGTATCTGGGACAAACTGGCAACGAAAGACTGACAAGACAGGGTTTATATGCAAACGTGAGGGAAGGGGAAACACAAGACACAGGTGCAGGTAATCAGGGACAATTAGGAATCAGACACAGGTGGAGAGAAACGAGAGGCAGGAAGTAAAGACACACAACATGACACATGGAGGAATTAACAAAATAAAACAGGAAACACACCACAAGACAGACACACCAGACACAGACCTTGACATTTGTCTGTTTACTTATGTCTGATCAATCATTTGAACAGAATTATGTAAAGCTCCTCCTACTCCTTCGTTCGTAGTCTCCATTTCGAGGGTTAAACAGCCCTTCGCCTTAGCCCTTCCCCTCTGTCTAATTGAGAATTGGGACAACCCTGCCCCTTCATCTGAATGTGCAAAACAGAGGAGATAGCGGTAGACAGATACTTTATTTATCCCACCCTGGGGAAATTTTTATGGTTACAGCAGCGGTGCGACAGTAAAGTGCAGAATTCTATATAAATGACATGCAGTGAGAGAAAAAGACATATTTACATTAATTACATGACATTTCTGTGCGTATTTTGGGGGTTATTGAGTGCTGTTGTACAGTCTGATGGCTGTGGGAAGGAATGACCTGCAGAGGCGCTCCTTCTTGCATAACAGTCTCGTGCTGAAGGAGCTGCTAAAGGGCACTACAGTGTGGTGCAGGGGTTGTCCATGATGGACCTCAGTTTGCTTATTGTAAGGGGGAGGGCCAAGGGGTGAATTGGGATTCAGCCTTAATGTTGTAATCTATACTAAAAAAAAAAAAAGCATCCTCTTTTACTGCAGTAACACAAAAAAGCCACTTGATAGCAGATGGAAACACAACCAGGCATAACTCGCATATTAAACTGCATATACTATATCAACTATAGGCCATTTTCCATCTCAGCCACACCAGCACTTGAATAGAAACTGAAGCTTATTCTGACCCAAGATTCACATTCATCTATATTTTCATAGTTGCTGGACAGACAATCAGTATATTCTCAGAAGCATCCACTCTGCAGAAAAGCAATCAATTATTTCTTCAGGTCATAATAAAAGAATAATTATTTTTTGTATGCTTTTGCGCTGAATTTAAATGCTGCACTGAGCCACAGAGAATAGACATAATAGGTTAATCATAATAATATTAAGCACAGTGTGTATATAGAGTTGAATTTTTGATGCATTCCATACATATTGAGCCTTAGTAACATTTATCTTTCCTTTCATGTCCAGGTACGTGAACAGAATCCTGATAAGTTTCTCAACAAACTATAAAGCAAACCTTTAGTTCAGACATTTTCAAGCCATGCAGATGCTTCTTTGAATCATACCTTGTTTTGGTGTGGTCCACTGAGCTTGAGAAATTACTTTGACTCTAAAAAAAAAAAAAAAAAACAGATTTATGCTTTGTCTGAATACCTAATGTTTTACACGATGACTAACTGAAGAATTAATTTGATTGAATTAAAGTATGTCTGTGTATGGGCACATGTCCAAAATACTAGGTTTGTTTACACCAAGGGGTTTTATACAGTTTCTATTGTATTACGAAAGGTGTGAATGACTTGAGGTGTTGCTTGTCTATTTAGAAAAAGAGCTGAAGGTTCAATATGTTCAGTTAATGCAATATGTTCACTGTGTGGGCTCATGGAAAAGCAAAGATGGAGGATTTTTATCCCGCCCCTGAAAGAGAGGGAGGGGGTATTGTTTTTGGTTCAGTTATTTTGTTTAGCAACACTTTAGCAGCAAAACTATTGGTTGAATTCATACCAAATTGGGTTTAGATTGCCAGTGATCCTCATTACATTTTGGGAAAAGTAGGTCAAAGTTCATATTTCTTGTGAATTTTCAAAACCTTTTTCTTTCCCATTTATTTATATTAGGTGACATTTCAAATGTCTATAAAAACATACATTTTCTTTCAGTTTACTTCCAACTTGGCACATATAAAAAGGCAATTAATATTCTAACATCAGTACATGCATGGAAATGATGACATCAGCTGGATCTATACCAAAATAAGATACAATATATGTGAGGGGCGGGGCTTGTTTGTGTTTTTGTTCTGGGAGCCAGCTGTTTGTTGATGTTTGCAAACTCTATTTAAAGCTACAGTTTCAATTGCTGAAACAACATCCATCCATCCATCCATCCATCCAAAAAAGACTCAAACAAGGTTTTTCTAGCTAACTCCAAATACACGTTCTGTTTTTCCAAGCTGTTTTAATTATTTAGAAATGTTATGCCAATAATGTAGTCTAGTAAAGGAAGTCCACAACAAAAGAAAGACGAGGCAGTCAGGTTTCAGCATAGTGTGACCAAATAAATTCACCACTCACTGAAATATTGTCACCACAAGTAATTAGCAGCACATTCCATCCCACCAACCTGTTTCCAGCATTTTTCCCAGTTCTTTTTCATTCAATAACTTGTACCATTTTCATTCTATTTATTAGTTTACTTTGATTAATTGCCATCACTATGCTGCCTTGTTTTTTCCACTCCAAACCACTTAGAATTTTGTACCCTTATTCTCTCACTCTGTTGCAAAAAATGCACTTAAAACTATACCTTGATCATTTTAACAAATCCTTCAAACAGTTAAATAGGTGTCAAACATATAGCGCATAAATCAAAACCATCCCACTAAATGATCTAATCCAGCTCATCGTTTGAATTTATGAAATGCAAAAATTATTTTATTTATTTTTCCTTTATTTACCTAGGAGGAATCCCTATTGAGATCAGAAACCTCTTTTGCAAAAGACACCTGAGGTAGCAGTCATACAAAGTCCAAACAATACAAAACACATACATGATACACAATGACCAATAATAAGAAGATTTTTATAGCGGTTTTCAAGTCACCCAAAACACTTTAGATTATTGATCCATTATTCATTCACTCTCACATTCCCCCTCTGGTGGTGGTAGACTATGTTTGTAGCCACAGCTGCACTGGAGCAACATTGAACATTAAGGGACACAATGGACTGACTAGGATAGAGGAGGATTTGAACCACCAACCCTTTGGTTATTGGACGACCAGCTCTATCTCCTGAGCCCCCAATAAAACACAACTAACACAACTATTCATCATTAACAGAAATTAATGCAGTTTTACATATTCTGAGATTAACAATTAGGGGTGTCAAAATCTGTTTAGTTCAGGGACCAATTATAGTCCAATTCATAAGTGTGTGAGACCAGTACTATCATAATAAACTGTAAATAATGGCAACTCCAAATGTTTCTATTTTTTGGTGTAAAAAAGTAAAATTACATGAAAATGTTTACATTCACAAATTATCTTTTCACAAATATGTGAATAACCTGAACCAAATTGTATTCATTTTTCTTAAGAAATTTCAGATTCTTCATGGTTTCACATTTTTAAAGGATACGTTGTAGCTGTAACCATTTAAATGATGTAATGTGACTTCTTTCACTGTTATTCTCCTGGTTTAGCCCACTTGAGATCCTATTGGGCTGTATGTGGCCCCTGAACTAAAATGAGTTTGACAGCCCTATTGTAGATCAATAATATACTCAGTAATAGAGTCAGCTCATGTTAATAAACAAGTGGCTCAGGCTCCACCACAACCTCTCCTTTACTGAACCTTCAAAACATTGCCACCATCACATTTTACCTAGTACACAGCGATGGATTTCTACACTTTTTTTTTTTTTTTTGCATATATAGAGCGTTTGAAGCATTTCCTTCAGGTTCTACTTCTGGATCCAGCTTTGTCAACCAGTCTTTTTGAACCAGGATCCAGGTGAAAATATGTAGAATTGTTTGATGCAGAGACCGTGTTTTTCATCTGTTTGACCCTGACTGACTGCTGAAGGAACTCTGTGTATTCCAGTCCTCCTCCTATTCTCCTCTTGCATTCCATTTAATCTATACCCGGCCTCTGGAGCTAACATTTGGTGCAAACATCATCTGTATAAGAAGCCAGTTCAGTCCCATACAATAACAGAGATGGGCTGATCTGCTGTTTTATTCCAATTTCTTCAAGCAAATATCAATACGAGTGCAGTTACTGAGGAGAGTGTGAGATGAACCGGTGCACACAAGGTTTGGCTCTGACAGCTATGAGGTTTTATCTTCAGGTTGTTGGTTTTTGTGCATCTGCTGCCTCTGTGAATACGTGGTCTCATCTGCATTCATACTACAGAGCTGGGGCCATAAAAGTGACATAGGCGGGGGTGTAATATAATGGCCTTTTTTACAGTAATAATGTACTGAGTGGGTATATTTATATGAATGTCACAATGTGTGTGATGGTAAAAAGCCCAAGAGTTACAGTGCCAATGTGTGTGTTCATATGTGTGTGTGTGTGTGTGTGAGGGGAGGTTTACTTTGCTGCTTCATGTGCTTGCTGCACATCATCAGTGAAGTGAAAGACAGCATTCTGGCATCTTTTACACTCCAATACACCGGAGAATAAATTCCTTCTGCAGACCACCCTACCTTTCACACACATGCATGCACACACATACAAACACACACAGTCTAAACGTTAGGCACGAGGAAGTTGCTGAGAAGTGAAAAGCCATCTAAGCTGTTGATCCTGTTTGCTGCTTAGAAAATTTCCAGGAAATCTTTCTTTTCAATCTTTTTCACCGAGGGATGAGTGCGTGGTGAAGAAGACTGGCAGAGAGGGGGTCTTATCTGCGGTGGGGCAGAGCAGGACTCTCTGAAGCTCAGCAAACTCAGGTGCTTCATCTCATGAGTTCCCTGCCAGTAAGCCTAAACCTTTATGAAATGGCAGGGCGACTGGGACACCAAATCATAGGGAACTGGTGTCTGGTAAGCTAGTATCCATGGGCAGTACAGGAAGTAATACGGGGGTATAAATGTTCAGATATCTGGAGATTAGGCAGACTACAAATGGAAGGTTTATGGGCGTGACAAGTCCCAGAGTTTTAACAGAGAACACTGAAAAAACTACACATACAGATGTTACAGAGTTATGTAGAAACCACACTTCCAAAAAGGTGTACCACTAACGTCAGTGAATTCTTCATCGTTGTTGAACTGTTAACTGACAAAAGAAAACATTTTCAAAATTACATAATAGAAGCTGATGCCTGCAACACATTCAACAGAGGTATATTTATCTGTTCCATCACTTTTCCTTTTTTTATGACAATTTTTAGTCATTTTGGAACTGAAAATTCACTCCTTCTTGTTGCTGTTATACCCATATGTACTGCTTACAAGGCTCCACATTGTCAACATTCATTGATCTCTGTAGTTTTGATTCTGCACTTGTTGACGTTCATGTAAATGTGGACCAGTAGCAGAACAGGCCAGCGACAGCGCTCTGTGACTAGGAAATGACATTGTTGTGACTAGCGGCATCCCTTCATTCATTCATTATCTGAACCTGCTAGGGTCACAGGGGTCACTGGAGCCTATCTCTGCTGCTTATGGGCGAAGGCAGGGTACACCTTGGACATGTCACCAGTCCATCACAGCTCTGACATATAGAGACAAACAATTACTCTCACATTCACGCCTATGGGCAATTTAGATCAAACACTTAACCTATCAGTGCATGTCTTTGGATGGGGGAGGAAGTCCAAGTACCCACAGAGAACCCACACAGACACGGAGAGAACATGCAAACTCCACACAGAAAAGTCCCCACATCGACTGGTGTTGGAATCAAACCCAGGACCTCCGTGCTGTGAGGCTAAAATAACTAACATAACCAAAAACATCCCATGTACAGATGTTGACAACAGGACAGCAAATGTTGGTTAATACCACCTTCCTACATATACAGGTTAGATGTGCATGGGTGAAGCTATGAATTATGGGACCCATGAAAGCATCACTGTTGTGGACCCTACTTAAAGTCACTATCTTGTCAGTCTGTCAGAGCAGACAAGATAGACATTATGTCAAAGTCCACCTCCTAACTTCTTTACCTCTCACGTGCAGTGGATCTAACACAACATTGTCAGAATTTTCCTCTTGTGTCCACTGGGCCCCCTCTACTCCTCTATGGGCCCTCCACAAACACTGGGCTCCATGAATTTGTCAAGTTTACCTCGTTTTATTGTTGCCCCAGCAGACGTGTGTACATGTCAGATGTGGAAGCTTTAACTGGTTAAACTGATGGTGAAGGTGAGTTTTTAGGACACAGCTCTATGATTCTGTTGAATGTACAGGCTCTATCCTGTATATTACATAAATATTAAAAGCAAAAGTGTATAAAAACAGAAGGTCTTGTTGTGCTCAGAGCAACCATCTGCACATGTCATGAACATTATGAGATGAAGTCAAGCTTTGGAGGTAAACCTACAGTGGGTCTGAAGGGCAAACCACAATGATCGGAAAGCACACAAGAAAAAGAAGGGCACTTTTCTGTATGTGTGTGTGTTTCTTGTTTGTATAATTTTTGTGTGTGTGTGTGTGTTTCTTACGTTGAAATATGGGGTTACTAATGCGGAGGTTGCAGTGAGGGTGGGTGTAGAGTTGATGGAGGTGTGGTTAAGGAGGCAGCGGTTGAGGTGGTATGGACATGTGTGGAGAAGAGGGGAGGATACGGAAGTGGGTAGAGTGTTAACGATGGGGGGGGCAGGAAGGCGAGGGAGGGGACGACCGGCGAGGCGATGGAAGGATGTGTTTGAGGATGATATGAGGGTGATGGGGGTTGGAGAAGGAGACAGAGAAATGTGAAGGAGAGGAATCCATGGACCGGTCAACCCCCCGCTAACGCGGAAAACAGCCGGTACAAAAATGTTGTTTGTGTTTTTGTGTGTTTGTGGGTGTTTCTTGTTTGTATAATTTTCTTTTGTGTGTCTGTGTGTGTGTTTCTTGATTGTGAGACTTTCTTAGTGTGCGTGTGGTTTTTTGTGTGTGTGTGCCTCTTTTTCTTTTGTGCTTTGCGATTTATCGTTGTGGTTTTTAAATGAAATAGGGCAATATTTTCACATCTGCCGGGTGTGCTTATAATTCTGGCCATCATTGTATGTTATTACAGACTGACTTCTCTTCATCTTCAAAAGATACAGAAACCAGTGTCCATTTTTCCGGACAATAAGCTAAATCATGGACAAGGTCTCATTGTTTTCCTTTTCTTTCAGTCCATCTGAGATGAGTTTAGGTATAACAACTCAGTGGCATTTATTCTTTGACCTTTGTCTTTGTGAAGTGCCCATTTATGTTGCTTTTTTTTTTTCTAAATGCAGCAGTGGACTACCTAAAAAAAAAAAAGAAAACCAGAATTTGTCATCAGGAACCCATGTAGCCGTATTCACAGCAGCAGCATGATGTTTGGTCATGTGTTTCCACAGAGCGCTTGTCATTCAGTAATGGAGGTACAGTCAACAATGGTTTCCAGCCTTGGCCTTTAAGTACTGAGATTTCCCTAGACTCCCAAATTCTTTTTACAATATTTTGTACTATAAATAGTGAAAGACCAATGGGTTTTTGCAGTTATGTGTTCATTTTCTTTGAATTGACAGATAATTCTCATGCTTGGCCCAAAGTGTTGAGCCATGACCCAACCTTGTAAAAACTAAGCATTAAGTTGATGTTCATTTTATGTTCAAACATAAAATTATATCCAGTTGGTTAAGCATGGAGGAATACAGACACAGAAGTGGAATATACTTTACTCACCTAAAAAATGTCTACTTAAAACATCTCTATGAATTTCAATGTGCCTATGTTTAGTATTTTCACCATTCAAAAGAATGAATTTTAGTTGCTGGTAAGCCTGGATTCAAACTGACTTAGTCTAGTGGTATACAATCAATCAATCAACCTTTATTTATATAGTACTTTTTTAATAGTACTTATAGAGCAAGAGCAGCGGTACAGTCCCCTACCATCCTACATTTCACAAACTCACCTACAAGCTACACTGGTAGGCAAACAGGAAATGTACACATCTAATGATCATTACAAAAAAACACTGGTCATACAGAAAATACATTTGTAACACAAATCAGTAGACAAATATTCATATTTATTTTATGTCATTGTAGTA
>JAPSES010062577.1:0-11286 GCA_029822895.1 Maxillicosta whitleyi | reverse complement strand
CGATTGTAATGTGAACACCCTTCGTACTCAAACTAAGTACGGTAAGTACGGAAAGTATGGATATTGGAACACAGGGAATGCCTTTTCTGGCTTAGACCAATAGCAGACTGAGACTTTTGAAGGTGGCGAATACTTCGAATTTGAAACACGCCATTTTTTAAAATTTTTTTAGAGAAATAGCTTTTACAGTATGCTTGGCCAGATCCAATGCCAGCATGGTATTGGAAATGTCGTGATAACCAGGCTAACAATTCACTGCATTGGTCTGACGGCCGCGGCTCCATTCCAAACATGGAGAATGTTTGCACACTCCGTTAAGGGCCCGCCCATCCGTGCAGTGTCTATCTATATACATGTCTATGGATAATGCTTTTACCAAAGCCGGTCGGGAGCAAGGCGAAAACATCCCTCCTTCCAATAAATGCCTTCAGGGCTGCTCTTTGCTCTATTTTCAGATATTTTTTGGTTGAACTGTTTCAACACCACATTTATGGCTACGCTAAGGGCTTGCCGCTGCTCCATGCTTGCACTGAATGAAGTACTTCTGTTTACAATCCTGGGGTTCCAGTCGCTGTTCTACTGCATGACTTATGTCAACACGTCTCTACCTAGAGCCGTTGGAGATGCTCAATGTTGATTGGCTCCCAAAAAATAGGGTGGAGTTCCTGATTCTGCCAGAGACCCGAAAGCTGTGAATAGTGTGCTTCAGCAGACCATGTGGAAGCTGTGGGTGGGTGACGGCACGGAATGAGCGGGGCCAGGCTATGTGGATGGAAGAAGTGCAGAAAATGCTGGCAAACTCTGATTGCGATTAAAAAATATTCGCGATCACAATTTACATTAATCTAATTGTGATTAACACGTTAATATTCCCAGCCCTAATATTTATTCATGACATTCTTTATGAGAAGGAGGAAGTAAAAGCATCTTCTCCTAAAGTGAAAATATAGGGCGACTGTAGCTCAGTTGGTCAAGCGGATTGTCCAATGTCCAAAGGGTTGGCAGTTCAAATCCTGGCTCCCAGTGTCCATATGTCGAAGTGTCCCTGAGCAAGACATTGAACCCAGAAGAAACCCATTTAAATTGCTCCCAGTAGGGTCTGACATGGCAGTGCCTTGCATGGTACATTAGCAGAATAGCCACCTACTGGTGTATGAGTGTGTGTGTGTGTGTGTGTGTGAATGGGTGAATGTGAGGCTTTGTGAAGCGCTTTGACTACCAAGAGATATATAAGTGCAGTCCAGTGCAGTACAGTCTATATGCAATATATTTGTGTTACTGTCACTTTATTTTAGATGGCAGTTGTGACGTGCTGTGAGTGTACAAAAAGCTGATAGGAGTGGCCGTCTTCCCTCTATACCCATCTCTGTGCGCTCCACTTGACTGAAGCGTGGTATGTGCAGATGCTGAAGGAGGAAAAATAGACTTGAACTAATAGAACTAAGTCAGAAGTCAGGAAACTGGCAGATAAATTGAACGTGGCGGTATAAGAGACAACCAACAGCGTAAATCTGTTTAAAGTTGAAAAGAATCGATATCCCAGTGAGTAGCAATCAATGTGCTAATTAGCATGCTAAATCACTAGCAAAGTGTTACATGCCTTAAATTTAGCTTGGTACTATCACTAAAACCAGTCGGGATAAACTGGAAGCTGGTTAGGGTTATCCATTAGTGTCTGAAGCCTGTGTTATGTGTTTTATGAATCCTGTCTTAAAGTGATACTCTGGAATTTTTGACATTGGGCCTCATTTCCGAGTCAGCCCGAGTGTAGGAAATGTGTAGAGAATTTTTTTTTTAAATTCCACGTAGTCTTAAAATCAGAGTTGACTGATGCTAGGTTAGCGAAAGTGAACATAGGTAAGCTAGCTGACCACTAAAATAGCCATATCTAGTGCAAAACAAACACCCAAAGCAAATCAGTTATTGTGCCAGGCTGTCGATGTAAATATCTTTGTTGAAATTCGACCTAGATGGGTTTATTTGTCATTGAAAGGTTAACCTGCAGAGAAACGAGCGGTTCAGAGCAGGACAAAATTATGTATGTCACAATGTCATAAGCCTCGGCCAGAGCCGCGGGCAGACAGAAGCCAGGTTATGCATCAGCATTAGCCTACCGTTCAGATACGCTCTTCGACAAACGAATCAGAATTGGCCGTTCGCCTTCATCTTCATCCTCGTCTGATTCAGGGTCGTAGACATATGGTAGTATCCGAAGACACTTTATTAAATCCACAAACTTTACAGACTTTCCATCAGCAGATCGCTGCGGGTCAACCAACATTAAGCTGGGCATTTCCTCTCCTCTTCCTGTTTTTTTTCACCCCCTCCTTGTTTAAACCAATCAGAGGTGCCTTATTAACGCTTCATGAATATTCATGAGGGGTACCGGAAAAGCCAGTCGTTCAACCACAGACCCTCTTCTAGCTTACAGAAATCAGCTTCAAGCAAGATAAATAGGACATAATTTTTCACAGAAATGACGCACAATGCATTCACCCATAGTGGTGAAACAGCAATATGAATGAAATAATGATAGAAGTTGATCTTTAAGATGTTGTCCCAGAATTTTAAAGCTAGGTTTCCATTATGTTCACGGTGGTCATGGCAGCCCTCTTTATCCGAAACATAGTGCACTGTTAATGTAACAAAATTTGAATATAAAAAGTCCCACTGTGCACTATGTGTCAGGCAAATGGGGCCGCCGTAGCCACCACAAATATATTGTAAACTTAGCTTAAGATAGCCTCCATGTTGTGGTTACTTTAGCCCTCTAACTTGTTTGACACTACTGCCATAATTATTATCCATCTCCATTTATCAGGCCACCAGACTAATGTTACCTATAGTTGACTGTAACTAATGTATACAGTGCTAGTTTGATAGCCTATAATTGGAGCTGGTTGAAGACTATAGTTTGCTTGTCTATAGCCATAGCAAGTCTAGGTAGCGGGCTAGTGGTCACTAACTAAACCTAAGTCCGTGGCAGGGATGTAATCATTAGTGACCTATATTGCTTTAGGTTAAATACAATCTTTGAGAATTTAGTGTTTTGTGATTATCTGATGAATTGATTAATTGTTAAAATAATCTACAGATTAACTGATGTGTGTGTGTGTGTGTGTGTGTGTGTGTGACCTGGTTTTGGCTGAAGTGCAGTGAGTGTCCAGATGTTGCAATAACCCACTGGGTGGTTCTGAGGTCATTCAGGGTCAACGTCTCACAGGCCACAACATGGTAATGAAGCAGGTCTCCAAGACGACCAGACCTCTGCCACTGGTTAATCTATAGGCATATCAGCAACACCACCGATACATTGGAGAATCATACACCTCATCAAACATCTGACCATAATGCAGGTAATACAAATTGGCATAGTACACACAGTTGAGTAGTTGTTGGTTTGCTCCACTGGAGAAAAGACAGTGAATGGTCCATCGCCATAGAGACCACTGATACCTGATGTCTGGACAACAAAACACACACTTACAAACATTCATTGAATATAATATCAAACTAAAGCATGAACAAACCAGATGAAAACCCATGGTTTTGACACAATAGGAGGTTGAATCAACCTCCAGATGTTGAAACTAAAACAATGATGAAATCAGATTCCACTTGAACTTAGAGTTGATGAAATAAACTCAATGGTTCAGTTTGAGACACATGTCCATGAACTGTTGGTTCTGTAACTTCCACTCACTGTGATCATCCGCCGGAAAAAGGCATTCTCTGGTTTGTGGAAGAGCTCCTGAAAATAAACACACTTCCTGTTAGACTGGAGGGTGGTGTGTGTCCGCAGAGGTCAAAGGTCGTATGACTCACTTTGTAGGTGTTTCCACGACACTCCAAACCATCACCAATGTAACCACGGCGACAGGAACAATTCCTCCTTCCCTGACCGAGGTACTCGCAGAACGCAGACAGATGGCAGCCACCATTATTCTATTCACACACACACACACACACACACACAAACAAACAATCAGGTGAAAGTTCAGACACGGCCAATTATCAGCTAGTTAGTATTCCGTCAGTTATCACTAAAATAGCAGAAAAATAGTTGAATAAACTACTTATTATTCATCTCAGTAAAAGCAAAAATTCATTTCACCCTATGCAGTTTGGGTTCAGGATTCATCACTCAATAGAAAGAGCCAAGTGTTTGTTTTTGGAAAAGGTCAAAGGCTATTTAGATTTAGGAGTTTATATGTTGGTGCAGTCTTTCTAGATTTAAAATGAGCACTTGATACTGTTAATCGTAAAGTTATTTTATCTAAATTAACATATTTTATTTTTTCTGATTAAGCTCTCCAATGGATACAGTCATATTTGTAGAAAGTAGAGAGTAGTAGAAAGTAATGTCAAAATAAAATCAAGAGTAATGTGATCCAATTTAAAATTTCCATTCCGTGAATGTACAGTAGGGGTCCACCAAGGCTCCATAGTTGGTCCAATACTTTTCACACTATACAAAAATGATTTGCCAGGTGCATGTAAAAATGTTGATTATCAGCTATATGCAAATGATACTGTGATCTTTGCACATGCTAAAACTACTAAGAGGTAGCAGCAAAAACTTTTGTTAAACAGGCTTTGTCTTTTCATCACTAATATATTGGAGACACGTAAACTCCTAAGTTTTGAGAATTTAAAACATTTTGAGTGTGTTTGTTTTTCATATAAAGTGCAGACCTTTTTGTCATTAAAAACAGTTTTTTTCCCCATAAAATTTGTACATTATTAGTTTGGTAATAGTAGTTGTAGTAGTAATGCAGAAATGCTAGTATAATGGTAGCAGTAGTAGTAGTAGTACTTCTGAAGGTGTCCACACATACTTTTCTGCAAGGGTTGACAGCAAAGCAGAACCTCCCTGACCCCTGGAACCCATCCAAACACCTGCAGGTCGTCTGAAAACAGATGAGTTGGTTCAGCATCTACAGGCACAGCGTTAGGGGTGAATGCAGACTGAACATAAGTCTTACAGTGTTGGGTCCGGTCCGAATGCACTCAGCCCACTGGTGGCAGCCTCCATTATCCACCATACAACCGTCAACCTCTGGAAACACAAACCCTGTCAGTCCAGTGGGTTCTCCATCAGAACACAAGTGGACACATGCTGTTTTTAAGACAGACCCAGTATTCAAGTATAGTTCATGACAAATTGAACTAAACACGGTGAAGTAGCGTTGAACTGTTGAAATACACAACCTCTGGAATGCTGCACTGCAATAATCATTTTAATAATCTTACAATTATTTCCTTATTATTTTCTTCTATTGGAATTTTAAGTACTCTGCATTCATTATAAATTCATTGTTTATCGTCTGTTCCTTGGACATAAACATGGTTGTGTCCATGTCAGTGGACTGTGCTTTATTTGTCATTACCTCTGCCAGGAGGTAATGTTTTCGCCTGGGTTTGTTTATGTGTTTGTTTGTTTATTTGTTAGCAAGATAACTCAAAAAGTTATGAACAGATTTTAATGAAATTTTCCGGAAATTAGTGGTCATTCACGAATGAACTGTTCTTTTTGAACGAGTTTTCGAAGTGAATGAGTAGAGCTAGTTTGCGCTCTCTCCTCTCGTTCGTTGACACATGCCAGGTCTTTAGTTTACAATTTAGAGCTCTCAGCAATACTGTACCTTTCAGTTCACAGCGAACAACCTCAGCCTGCCTCAGTCAGTTCGCGAATGAACAGCCAGCAGCCAGCCATACTGGGCAGGGTGCATAGCAATGGTTTCCATGACTGTGATAAACAATGAAAAACATGGCTCTGGAGATTACTGCATACTGTGTTCGTTTTTTGATGTTAATGCAATTTGTAATAAAGTGGTTTGTTCCTTATTTTTATATAATAAATATAAAACTCATCGACATTTCATTAACTTTCAGAGCTTTGTTTATGTAGTCTTTTTCAGAAAATGCTAGGATAATGTTTTTCTTCCATCTTTTTCTCAAGCACATTGATTGACTATTATGTAATGCATGAAAATCTATTGTGGATGGCACCTCTGCTGCCTCTCATTCACTCAAGATGAACTAAACTTCGGACGACAGCCATTGTTGTGCCACTAGTGAACGAACTAAACGAATGAATTCCTTTGCTGAACTGACCGACATGAATGAACTGGCAGAAATGAATCGCCATGTCCCACCAATACAGGAAATGTTCACTCTGAGACAAGGAAGAGCTGATTAAATTTTGGAGGTGATACGGATCACCATCTGGATCCAGGAATTTTTTAAAAAAGATTCTCTATTAGTTATTATTGACCTTGTTGTAGTACTAACAAATGTCCACCAGATGGCAGTGGAACTCCTGTTTTCTCTTGCTGCACTGACTGACTGACCGTCACAGAGAAAGTACATAAAGGCCCCGACTACCCTGAAAGCTTATTGGCTAGTTTTGCTTATTGCTACCAATCAGTGCTTTCACTGGCCAGCATTATCTCAAACAGACACATATGCAGTCACACACAGGTTCCACAAACACACAGTCTCTCACACAGTCGCACAGTACAAAAAAAACCAAACACCTCACATAGTCTAAAATCTGGGATATTTTATCCAACTTGCAGACATCAGGGGACACCAGAAATATCAGGGAGACTCCGGGAACTTCTGTGAGACTTGGGATGTCTCCTTTACCTTCTTTGTAATTTCGTTTGCTTGGTGCTGTCCTTGGCAAACTTTTTCCTTTTTTCAAAGATGTCGGCAACGGACATAAAATAGATTAAAAAAAACAAATGTGGGAGTAATGTTGGGTGTTGTCAGTCACAATATGTGGGGGAACTGTGGTGCTTGCTCGAGGTTTGCACTCTCTGAGCGCTTTTCTAGTTTCCATTTACTTTCACTGGATTCAGGAACATCCACAGGAGAACACCAAAAGAACACTCTAAACATACTTTTTACACCATGCAACATTTCATTAATAAAACACTAAAACAAGATGTTAAAAAGACATATGGATCAGAGGATCCCAGTGGAGAGGATCCCCTAACTGATTCTGGATCAGAGGGATCTCAGTGTAATGGATCCTGTAGCTGAATCTTGATCAAAGAGATCCCAGTGTAGTGGATCCCATAACTGTGACATGCCATGGTTTGAGGAGGCTAAAGTGGTTCTGAAGGACTGCATAAATACAACGGTGTGGGAAATACTCAGTGATTATCATGCGGAGGACACTGACAGTTTAAGGGCACTTTCACACAACGTACTTGAATCCATACTGTACTTGGATCCGTTCACACCTTTCCCAGAGATTTCACATTCACACAGGCGTACCGTGCCCCATGCCTGATTATGAATGGGTGTTACAGGAATGAAACCACAGATGGCAGTGTGGAGAGAATTCTGTCAGTATTCTAATGATAGGTAAATACCTACCTATCTGATAGCCTGTTTGAGACAAAGAAAAGCAAAGCGACGTTCGTTGTCTCTGATATACCACGAATGGTTTGGTTGATAAGGCAAGCCCATGCCGCGCGGATCCGAGGCTTTTATACAATAGAATAGAACTGAATAAAATTTAATAGAAGTACTTTTTCAGGACACAACAGGAGTGCTGCCTATGGTGATTAACCCACGTCTGTTGTTGGAATGGTAATTAGGTCACTTTTGGACTAGGGGATGGGTCGCATTCACAAGGCAAAGTACCATACTGGAGTACAGGCAGTTTGGACCCAGGACTACCTGGGTGATTCTCATGAATTTTTGAAAATCAATACTTAATTCACATAAAGTATGATATTTTGTGTAAGGCAAATAGGGAGCACTGTATGGATAAATGATTTTCATTATCATACAAAATATTTCTTGTATCAATTAAATTAAAAATTATGTAAATTCTCATTAGTGTTTGGTGTCCGTATCCCTTCTTCCAATTTTTAGTGAAATCATATAAAAATAACTAATCATATAAAATGAATAAAATAGGTCAAAGTCCTTTAAAAAATATCTATATTTAAACATAATATTAATTTTTTTGTGTTAAACAAAAAAAGTACTTGATTTTAAACAAAATTACTGTGTCCACACCAAATGTTTCCCATTACCGTTTCATTATTTTTTGAGATTCTTATGTAAGATTACTGAAATATGTATTCAATAGAATTTATTGATGTAAAGTTAATAATTATATAATAATTATATATACACATATAACTATAAATACTAAAATAAAATATATTGAATACATATGTTAGTTATACATATATATACTATATTTATATACAACTGTCTGTGTATATGCAGTGTGTATACATTATAGTTTTTTGTTAGTGTTTTGTTAGTGTTCATCTCGATATATACAGTATATATACATTTGTTATTGTATGTGTGTTTATCTGTGTAATGTTTATTTCACAGCTTATGATTATAATACATTTTATAGGGATATGTAACAATGACATTGATGTTTTTACTGTTTTGAGTAGTCTAACGATTATATTCATTGCTTGAAGATTGACAGATATTGAACGAAAGAAGTCAGAAGCCAAGGCTAGAATCAAAAGACAGAGAGATAAGATTTATGCTGATCCTGTTCTGCTAGAGGAATACCGTAGGAAAGAAAAAGAAAGGTATAAGTCAGCGAGGGAATATGTCTGTACCCATTATTTAATGCAACTTTCTTCATATGTGACTTATTTGTTATTAAAGCTCCCCAGGATTACACAGTAAAAGTTTTGTTATTGTTTTAAAACGGTATTTAGTCACAATAGAGTCTTTTGTTGTAGTCTCAGAAGACATTTGGAGGGTTGATATCACCATTCAATACCTCTGTAATGATCTTGAATGAACTATGAAATGTATTTAACATAGGTTCCAAAAGCACAAATTGACAGGGAAGTTAAAAATCTGCATGTGAGCTGGACAACAAATCCTTAAAAAGACAACAAAAAATGGAGACAGAATTCAGCACGATATTACAAAAGGAAAAAAACATTGGAGAATGTTTTGGACCTCACACCTCTTTCCTTCAGTGAAGATGAACCTAGACCACCAAGAAGGGCCTTGTTTTCCATAGAAAATTGAGGAAACAATGAAGCTCCATGGACATCAACACCAGCAAAAAGACCTGCTGTGTCCAACTTGAGAGCCAAACTTAAAAAACAGAGCAATGCCCTGGAAGCCAAAAATAGAGAAACAGATAGGCTGAGGAAGAAAATAAATAGGATGAAAATGAGAGGGGAACAGGCGGGGAATAAACATGCAATAGGAAGTGTGCCATCAACCATCAGCAAGAGACAACACATGGCACGTGCCATCAGGACATTCTTAAATCGAGATGACATTTCCACAATTGTCAATGGAAAGGCAGGAGAAATAAGACGATGTGGGCAGGTGTTCAGAAAACAATTTCTCTGTGACAGTATGGAGAATCTGCACAAATGCTTTTTGGCGGAAAATCCAAGTAAGATGATTTCCCAAGCACAATTCTTCAAGTGCCGCCCTTTCTGGATCTCTAGTCCAACTGTACTAGACAGAGAAACATGAGCATGCAAGATCCATGAAAACGTTTTTTTTTTTGGTTTTTTTTTTGCCATTTTTAAAAAAAATTTTAGTACAAAGAGAGAAATAAAAAAATACACACGCACAAAACACAAAACAAAGGCGTAAAATGTAAGACAATGACATATCATCACATATTTAAAAAAAAAAAATAGAAATAAGAGGTAGGTAGCCTCACATTGTCTCAAGGTTGCCATCAAAGTCTTCAAGCCAGTCTAAGAATGGCTGCCAGATGTTATGAAATTCTTTAAGTCTGTTTGAGAGATTATATTGGATCTTCTCCATGTACAATAAAGATGTGAGTTCAGATAGCTACGTCTTGAAGAGGGGTACTGCCTCTGACTTCCAGAGCAATAAAATTTGTTTTTTCGCAATTAACATTCCATACATGACAGTGTGTTGCATACAAATACTTTCTGACATAAGAGACATTGAGTACCCAAACAGTGCCACCTGTGGGTCTGGCTTAAAAGCACGATCATACACTTCAGAGAACCATTGGAATACTCTGCACCAGAAGTCATTTAATTTTGGACATGTCCAGAAAAGGTGTGCTAAAGTACCATCTGCAGATTTACATCTCTGACACAAAGGTGAGACAGTAGGATATATTTTATGCAATTTAGTTTTAGAATAGTGAAGTCGATGCATGACCTTAAACCGAATAAGCTGGTGTCTGGCATTAATAGAGCAATATTGAATTCTGTTGAGACCTTCCCTCCAGATAATATCATCAATCTCGATGCCCAGTTCTTCTTCCCAAGTACTCTTCAAGGAGTCAGTGGCACAATTCACTTGTTCTGAAATTGTCTCTACAAAGTCTGAAATCAGATGTCTAGACTCAGGTGGGCCTAGTAAAAGGTTGTAAATCTTACTTTCCTCAGGAAGGGACTCAAAATCAGATAGATTTTGGTGTGCATAGTTTCTAACTTGCAGGTGTCTAAAGAAAGGGGGGCGTGGTTATGGCGCTGAACTGAGAACACGTCTTTCTGTGAGCTCCTGGCAATATTCTTGTAAAATCCTGTAAAGTCTCCTTTTTCTACGTGAACAGTGATAACTATCACTTGCGACGACTTACTACGGCACACTCATGACAATATGCCGGCGAAGAAAGCCCAAAACAAATCTAAAACACCCTCCTCTCCGAGTGAAGAAGACGACATCTCAGATGCTAACAGCCTAGCTAACTCATCAGAAGATGCTAGCCCCAGGGCTCAAATGGAAATGGATGTGGATACGGGATCAACCCACAACGTGGACATTATTCGGATTCTCGACGGGATCAGGAATGACTTTTCCACAAAGATTGATGTTATCTTGAAAGCGATCCAAGACGTTAAGAGGGATGTGCAAGACTTTTCAACACGCATGGATGAAGCAGAAGTGCAAATTAGCAACGTGGAGGACACCGTCAACTCAGAGAAAGGCAAGGCTGATGCGCTAGTTAAACATGTGACTCTCCTCACTAACAAACTAGACGAACTCGAAAACTGCTCCCGTCGTTCCAACCTGCGATTAATTAACGTGCCGGAGAAAGCAGAAGGAAATGATGCCTTAGCTTTCCTTGAGAAGAGACCCCCCCTCATCGAAAGAGCCCACAGGTTGCCCGGCCGGACGCGACATAACGGATCGGCTAAACCGAGAGTCATTATTGCGAAGTTTCTAAACTTCCAGGATAAAGTACGAGTGATGCGAGCAGCCCGGGCCAAAGGCAAGATTAGCTACGACGGTCAAGAGATCATGTTCTTCCCGGATCTTTCCACGGAGCTCCAC
>JAPSES010062566.1:0-11287 GCA_029822895.1 Maxillicosta whitleyi | reverse complement strand
GGGTTAGTGTGTTGGGTGGTTTAGTGATGGGAGGGTTAGTGTGATGGGTGGGTTAGTGATGGGTGGGTTATTTTGATGGGTGGGTGAGTGATGTGTGGGTTAGTGATGCGTGGGTTAGTGTAATGGCTGGGTTAGTGATGGGTGGGTTGGTGTGATGGGTGGGTTAGTGATGAGTGGTTTAGTGTGATATCCTGGTTAGTGTAATGGCTGGGTTAGTGTAATGGCTGGGTTAGTGATGGATGGGTTAGTGTGATGGCTGGGTTAGTGATGGATGGGTTAGTGTAATGGCCTGGTTAATGATAGGTGGGTTAGTGTGATGTGTGGGTTAGTGTAATGGCTGGCTTAGTGATAGGTGGGTTAGTGTAATGGCTGGGTTAGTGATGGGTGGGTTAGTGTGATGGGTGGGTTAGTGTAATGGCTGGGTTAGTGATAGGTGGGTTAGTGTGATGACTGGGTTAGTGATGGGTGGGTTAATGTGATGGGTGGGTTAGTGTAATGGCTGGGTTAGTGATGGGTAGGTTAGTGTGATTGCTGGGTTAGTGTTATGGGTGGGTTAGTGATGGCTGGGTTAGTGTGATAGCTGGGTTAGTGATGGCTGGGTTAGTTATGGGTGGGTTAGTGTGATTGCTGGGTTAGTTATGGGCGGTTTAGTGTGATAGTGTTTTAGTGTGATGCATGGGTTAGTTGTGATTGGTGAGTTAGTGTGATGGGTGGGTTAATGTGATGGGTGGGTTAGTTATAGGTGGGTTAGTGTGATGGCTGGGTTAGTTATGGGTGTGTTAGCGATGGGTGGGTTAGTGTGATTGCATGGGTTAGTTGTGATCCATTTTTTTTTCATTTAAGGTTTACTCTACCTGACCCTATTTGAAAGCAACAACAAACAAACAAAAACCCTACTAACCCCAGTCTGCAGTTGCACCTATTGTTCTGTTTCCTGTACACGTTGTATCTGCAGGTGTTATATGTTTATGTCCTCTATTGTAAATGTAATATAATGTCATATTTCTTTGTCCTTGATAGTCGATCCTTTCCTGCTGGTTTTCTTTGGGAGGTCAGTGTCCATGACCCTAACCCTAAATGACCCTTAGTGTGAACCAGGATTCATTGACACCCCCACCCCCCCAGGATCACATGGGTAACGCACAAACACACCGTCCACTTCAGCTGTTCCTCATGATCGCTGACATCAGGGCAGTGCATGAGTTCTAGTTCAGTAGTCTGATGCAGATCATAGTCACCAGGGCGGGAACAAACACCAGCAGGAGGATGGATTTGAAAAGAGGAAAGTGGAAGAAAACTGTGCTTCAATTCCACTTTATGTGGTCACATTAGACTCCACTGAATGTTCACGATAAAATACATGGGACAAACTGGGTTGTTTTGTAGCTGACGCAGTGAAATAGGATGTGAATACATTTTTATTGGATAAGTTTGGGCTTCATCCACAGTTTGATTAGATCGATGTAAAGTAGTGACGTTTGTTTCTAACCTGAAGAGAAAGTGTCCGATCCAGGCTTAAGGGTGACCCAGACACTGGATGGGTTTGGAAAAACAGGAATATATGGAATATATGGGAAAACATAGAAATATATGGAATAAATTAAAAACACAAAAGTTTATGGAATATACGGAATAACTGAAATATATGGAATATATGGAAAACAGAAATATATGAAAAACACAAATGTATATACGGAATAACAGAAATATATGGAATATATGGAAAAACACAAAGTATATGGAATAATGGAAATATATGTTAAAATAGAAATATATCGAATATATGGAAAAACAGAAATATATAGAATATATGGAAAATGTAGGAATATACGCAAGTGATGAAATTCAATTCAAAGCTTTGGTCCGTGGTTTGAATGAACTTATTTCAACTCTGACCCAAACTGTTGATCACAGCTGTTTTAGTCTCAAACCTCCTGCAGTTACAGTTTGTCCTCCTGCTTCTTCAGTGTCTCTGAGTCCCATCACTCCAGTGTATTCGTTCTCCACATGAACATTGTTATTATCTGTGACGTCTGATCTTCATACATCTTTATAAAGTTGTGAATAAGAGAAGGGAGGAAGTCCAGATGCAGATCCTGGGCGTCAGACTCCCATCTAGAGGAACGGAGTCATAAATGATGAGCCATCGATAACAGCCAAACAGGCTCTAATGGAGGTAGAACAGACACGGAGGAGAACGTTCCATAAATCAGCGGCTCACACTGACCTATATAAAAGATGGTAGCGCTGTCAGGATGCATCAATTACACATAGATGCTGTAAGTTTTCCTGTTATTGGAATGATCATGGACACCTTTAGGACTCCTATTAAAACCCCTGTTAAACCCAGGGGTTATTAGTTTTATTAGGTTACAGCCATGGGATTGAGAAATGATTGATGGTGGGACTGGTGCATCAGTATTCTAATCCAGGAACACAGAGCCTGGGTCCTGCTGTGGACATGGATCTGTGGACATGGATCTGTGGACGTGGACCCGTGGACATGGACCTGTGGACATGGATCTGTGGACGTGGACCCGTGGACATGGACCCGTGGACACCCACAACACCCACGCCTCATCTTCTACTTCTACTACCTCTACATAGCACTACCTCTATGTCACCTCCACCTCTACATATTCCCCACCTCCACCTCTACACAACCCCCACCTCCACCTCTACGTAACCCCCACCTCCACCTCTACATAACCCACACCTCCACCTCTACACAACACCCACCTCCGCCTCTACGTAACCCCCACCTCCACCTCTACGTAACCCCCACCTCCACCTCTACATAACCCACACCTCCACCTCTACATAACCCACACCTCCACCTCTACATATTCCCCACCTCCACCTCTACATAACCCCCACCTCCACACACACACACACACAAGCGTCCAGTCTACTGTGGAAGGAGGCTATTTCTTCTATTTCTTAATATCTAAAGAGTTTATTTCGTCACTTTCTTCCTTCCAATTTACGTCAAATTCTGGATAAGAACCACCAACAACAACATTTTCTATGCTAACCATTTTGGAACTCTTCTTCGTGTGTTTTAATGCACACGTTTTTACAAGGAGAAAAAAAATAAATAAATAAAAACGAAAAATAAATAAAATAAAGCAAACTACACATCATCACATATATTTTTTATTTTATTTATTTATTTATTTATTTATTGTAGGTTTTATGGTCCTTGTTGGCTACGCATTATACATGCCCTCAAGCTACATATTTTTCAGTGCATCATGCCATCCACAAAACTTAATTTGACCCACTACTCGTACCCAAATAACAATACTAAATGTCTTCTCCTTATTGAAGATTGCATTTTTAATTGGAACTAAAGTCTTTCAATGTATGAAACTACTTGTGGCACAGACTTAATTAAAACTGAGTTCCCAAGCTGTAAACAGTATACATGAGCATTACGCGCCCTCTAGTGGTTATAAAAAAGGTGTGTAACACTTGGCAGGGGTGTCAAACTCATTTTACTTCATCTTCAGCTGGACCAGTAAAAATAATAACCTTCAAGTAATTATCCAAAAAATTTCTTCATGCTATAGAGTCAAAATAGTAAATTTACGTAATGAAAATGTTTACATCAACAAACTATCCTTTAAAAACTGTGAATATTATGAACAATATTTATTTATTAATTCACTGCATTAACGCACCAGTATTTTATAACTTATTTTATCTCAGGTGTTTATTTTTTAACTGTGTTTTTTGTGTTGACCCTGCATGTTCATTTTTTTCAGTGCATCTTTAATGTAATCTGCCTGAATGACAATAAAATTATCTGATTCTGATTCTAAACATGGAAACAATTTGGGTAAATGCAAATGTAGATAAGAACGCTTCCAAAGAATGAGAAAGGGGAATATATTAGGGTATGACATGATAACTTGTCTCCGTAGCTGCTGAAAATATCCTGGAAAATTATTTCAGGGAAAGAGTGGGAACTCTGATTATTTTTAGGTCATTCATGATACTATTGTATTGACCCATTTGAAATTAGGTTGAATATGGTCCCTGAACTAAAATGACTTTAACATCTGTGATTGTTATTATCTTCAGTGTAATTTTTGCATTTCACAAATTCATCCCATGGGTTGGATTGAACCCTTTGGTGGGGGTCATATGTTTAGCACCCATGCTTTAGAGTAGCTTCCCTGTGCTGATGATACAAAGCTTCCAGTCAAGCATCAAGTAAAAATAGAGGCACAATTAACCGCTCTGTTGCTGCCCTATCACAGTTATCCCCTAAATAGAAAATGGCACACAAACACTTGGTAAATACTTGTCAGGATTTCAGTAAATAGACATGTGGTGGTTTGGTACACGCTGTATATCGGTGTCCACTCACATAAAGAGTGCATCACTGCAGAGTTGGAAGAACAGCTGCTGCCAATTAAAAGCTGATCCTTGAATAGAACTGGAGAGGAGCTGATCTCATTTACCAACTGAAATAGTCCAAAAGCGAGATGAATGGAAAAAGCACATAAAGATGCCCGGTATAGTCATATTTGAGTCTTTATATACCATTGAATGGTTTCGCGTGTAACAAAAGATAAATAACCCTGATGAAAACATGACAAACTGAGCATGAGTGTGTTTAATTCACATTCAGTGAAGACGGATAAGGCGTATAAATACACAGCGGAGCAGACAAATACCCCACAGGCTCTACTGCAGCGTTAGTCAAATAAACAAACCTTACTGTCTTTATTATAGCCTATGGAGACTATATTTTAATCAAGACCATCATGCACTGAATCACTTGCAGACTTAAGGCCTCACAGCGGGAATTCAGTTCTTGTCACAGAATAGAAGCATCTCGCTGACCACAGTGGTGTGATTTAAGGACTCCTCCCTCGTCTCCCATCAGCAAAAAAAAAATATAACTAGTGGAAAGATTGTGTCAAACATGTTTAGTAAAAAACTGCCCAGCAGAATCTCAGCCTGTTATTATAGGTCTCAAACCAATGTACCCTTAACTTAACCCATAAATATCCAAACAACCACCAGTGACCAAACGCGTCTACTGATCTAAACTGTTTTATGTTGATAAATGATCATATAATGTGATATACTACAGAAATATAGACTTATAAGTTTTAAGAGTTTTTTAGGTTTATGTGTTTTATTATATAAAGTGCTACATAACCTTGCCCCTCCCCCCTGCATGGCTTCTTCCAAAAACCTGAAAGCAGAGGTAGTACATGGGCCTCTGCAAATAGCAATTGTGTGGTACCACCACTTTCAGTAGGAGGTAAACATTGGAATAACCTGCCCCTCCCTATAAAAGAGTGTCCAACATACAACACTTAAAATTCACTTAAAACAGTGGCTCCTAGAAAACCAGAAATGCATTCACCTTTAACTGACAGACATTTATCATCTATACACTGTCTCTGTTTAGTTGTATTTATAGATTAACGTCCCTGTCATCATCCGATGTATATTTGTTGATGATGCATGTCATCATTAGGTGTATATTTTCTATTTTTTTTTAGCAAATGAGTGATGCATTAATAATGTGATAATGAAAAGTAGTTTGTTTGTTTGTTTTTTACAAATTCTGGCATATTTAGATGGGTCTATTTATTATACAGCAATGTTCATAAATGTGCAAATAAAACAAACAAATAAATACATTTAATTAATTGGCGTAAACTACAGTTTGTCATCAGATATGACCCATTTGGATGTTCAGAGGCTCTGTAGTCACCGTGGAGACGCAGGCATCTTCTACAACGTTGCTTCATCAGTAAAACCCATGGAGTTGGATCAATGACAGTGGTTGGAGACACTTGGTTTATGTTCAGTTAATGATAGATTTAGTTGAAAAAGTCACATTTTCTTCAGTTTTCTCTGTTTGTGATATAATAACACTCACCGTTAATCTGAGCTTTTATGAACATCTGAACACAGTGAATAAAATAGAGGAAAATACATGATTTTCACTGGGGGAAAAAAGGAAAATACAGTGGGTAATATTATAATAAATGATGATAAATCACTTAAGAAATGTTAAATATATAGAAAATTCATTTGGGAACTGACACAAAAGTAACACTGGGTCTTTATGGGTTAAAGAAACTGTTACTGTATCATCTTGGATTCCAGAACTGTCCGCTGTGACTCACAAGTCACATGACACAATCTATTAGTATCTGGACTCTACAGCAAACATAACTGTCTGTATTCTGCATTTTCCTTTCACTGCTGGTGGCTTTGCATTTATGTGTTAGGATGGAGAGGAAAATAACCAGCAGCAGAAGATGCAATGATGTAATAGGAACTAGTTTGGGAGCAGTCTAGTATAAGTCGTAGCATAGAAGTCTCTCCAAACAACAACAACAACAACAACAACAGGGAAAAAAATGTTGAGCGCCAGACAGGAAAACGGTTAAATTCCACCTCAACCTGTCACATTTCTAAAGGATTCAACTGAAATTGGAGGAAAAAAAATAAGCCCAGCTGCTCACTTCATTGCTATAAAGACATTCATACACAACCATAAAATTAAGGTTTCTTATTTTATATCAGTAATTCAGAATTGTCAACATAAATCATCACAACATTTGCTAATATTCATCAACTCAAGTGTTAAATCAGGAAACGGTGAATTAAACAGACATTAAATTAAACATAGGTAGTCCCAGTAATCAAAGTTCTTCAAACACATGTATACAAAGGGGGGGGGGGGTAGAAGTGTATGTATGAGAGAATGAGTGTGCACAGGATTATTGATAGTCGGCTTTCAGTTCAGCTGAAATGAATGGGGTGAATGGGGTCTGGTAGGAGAGAGAGCACTGGTATATTTACAGGCCAGACATGTGGACAAGCCAGCAGAGTTTGGAGGAAAATGGAACTTAACTGTTTGTAGGTGTCCTCCGACCCAAAGAGAGTCTGAGCAGGAACTGGTCTGCCTGCTCCAGGGTTCAGTGTCTCTTCCAGAGAGTCCAGGGTCCACACCAGTCCACTTTCAAATCTGTGCTTTAAAGCTACAGTACGTCTTATTCTTTCCAATCTCACTTCTCTGGTTGATCTGAGCTCCTTCCTTCTTTTGATTTCCCTCTCAGCTCTCAGGTGTGCCTGATTTCTAACTTTCCCTTCTCCCTGCTTACCAGTGATGTCATTTCCTGCTCACTTGCTTCCTGCTACAAAGTATTAGATCAGTCTGGATGATTTAATTTGACTTGTTTGCCTGCAGTCAGTATATTTGTTAGATTTTTTCCTGCAGATACAGTGGTGTGGGTTTCATTTGGATCAGACTTTACTGGTCAGTTCTGTGTGTTGCATTAGAGTAACTGCAGGACGCAGAGTTTTGCCAACTGGAGCAGGACTTTGCAGCTGTAGAAAAACAGCTGTGACAATGAGTATCAGATCAGCCAAAGAACATAAAATGCTTCCACTCACAGGGGAGGTAAAGGCCCTTGGAGACTCATAACGAATGTAGTTATATCAGAGAAATATGATGGCACAAATTCCTATTCTGTGTGTAAGATCTGTTTTTTAAAGAAGTTTCTCATTTAATTTTTTAAATCATTTTGCATATTATAATAGATAAAAACAGCTAAGAACTATAGTTGAGCAGAAGATCTACAGCCTTTAACATTTTATTTTTTTAGATATAATTTATACATTTGTATAACATTACTTTTTTTTTATTATTAATTATTCATTCATTAATCATTGTTATTAATTATATAAGGAGAACATGTGGGAGTTTATAAGTTATGCTTCTTCTCACTCCTTTTTGAATATGTATTATATGTCTTAAGTTTAAGCATTTTATTTCTTCTGTTTTGACATTTCATATTTGAAATAAATAAATAAATACATAAATCAATCAAAACCAATCAATCAAAGTAAGTGAATCAGATCTTTCAATAGCAGTGACGGTACTTAGGAAAAAAACAAACATGGCACCAAACACAAGCACATATTAAACCATGTCTGGATTTAGATTTACAAGATTCACATTTAGATGTATAACTATGTCCCTGGGTGTTAAACCAGTGCATACTTGTTCTGTGGTCAACATGGCATTAGGAAGACAGTCATAATCAGTCTAACTATAGTCCAGTTGCATGTGGAAGACTGTAACATAATGACGTAACATCACCAAAATAAACACTCAAGCATAAATGATATCTATACATATTGTATGTGCAGCCAAACAAGTACACAGTGAGTGGGACACTAAAATATCCTAAGTAGTACAGTAGAGTACAGTATCCTGTTAGGAAGGTGTGGCATGAAAAAGGTTATTATATAGATGAAAATGGTTATATGAAAAAGGTTATTTTATAGATGGAAAATGTTATTTTATAGATGAAAAAGGTTAATTTATAGATGAAAAGGTTATTTTATAAATGAAAAAGGTTATTTTATGGATGAAAATGGTTATTTTATAGATGAAAAAGGTTATTTTATGGATGAAAAAGGTTATTTTATAGATGAAGTTATTTTATAGATGGAAAAAGGTAATTTTATGGGTGAAAATGTTATTTTATAGTTGGAAAATGTTATTTTATAGATGAAAAGGTTATTTTATAGATGAAAAATGTTATTTTATGGAGGTGTAAGAAGAATTTGGCCTTGGATGTTTGTTTGTTTGTTTTTTTGCTGTGTTCTTATCACTGAGATAACTAATTAAAAATGTGAAAATCCAACATATTTAAATTTGATTAAATAAACACAACAAAAACTAAAATAGGCTTTAATCACTTATGATCCAGAGTTCTGGCACAAAGGTAAAATGGCATTATATGGATTATTAAAAAAAAAAATTTAAAAAAACCAGTCACATTGTTACCTTCATCATGTAGCCATGAGTTAACGTCATTCATGGCAGCCAGAGGTTTAAACAGAACTTAACCCGTAAAATTCCAAACATCCACAAGTGATCCTTAAGTGACCCACAACAATCTACTGATCTGTTTCATACCTGTTGATCCACTAATCCTATCAATACATATAGATAATTAGTGTTAAATGCAGTTTGCCAACTTTTCATCAGATATGACGCATATGACCCACTTTCAGAGGCTAGTTACCATGGAAACACTGTCTTCTTTTGCAACACTGATTCACCCATGGAATTGGATCAACATGAACACATTGGGTTTGTATTCAGTTAATAATCAACTTTCCTAGTTTTGTGTGGATAATATAATGTGAAATGGTGATAAATCACTAGAAAAAGTTTTAATTGGGAACTGATATAAAACTTATACTGGGTCTTTATGGGTTAAACAGACAAGTCCCTTAAATAGTAACCTGCCTCGTCTAACATTTACAAATTTAATATGTCTTTGCAGACCTCTTTACGATACGTGTATAGATATGGAGGCGTCAGTATTGATATTTCACATGGAACAAACAATTTGTTTATCAAATTTCTGAAACAGCATCTGACTTTGCATGTTTTAAGTTTATCAAAGCCATCTTTATTTCTGCACTACAGCCAAGTTCTTAATGCAGTGTTTTACATACACTACAGTGGAATTGTTACTCTACAGCAAAATACATGATACATGTGTCTGTTTCTTTAAAATGTTTAAAACGTAAAAACAAATAAATAAATAAATAAAAATGGGCCTAAAATATCGGGATGCATATCACGTTGAATACCATGTACTGGACTGCACATATATCACAATACGTATCGTATCATGACCCCTGTATCGGGATATGTATTGTATTGCGAGGTTGTTGGTAATACCCACCCCTACTGATGATTCATTTCACTGTAGTGTTAAGGATGTTCTGAATGATAATCATTCAATAGTGTTCATAAATAAAGGTCTGGTTTCAATCATCAGAACTCCACTCTGCTTAAAAACTGAAATGTACATAATAATTGTTTCATTCTTGTTGTATTTCTATACAAAAGAAATGCCCAACAGATACATAAAACAGTATTTTATTTGTACGTTTGCTTAATTTATTAATTTTATCTTCCAACATGAATTACAAAAATAATTTCATGCTATTTTTCAATATAAATATTACACATAATATTGTACATAAAGCACCTTGCAAAAGAGGCCACAAGTAGGTTTTTACTTTTAGTATGAGCATAATCATATATGATAATGTAGCTGCATATTTCTCTGTCTCTGTTACAACATGTGACTGAATGATATTGAATGAATGTTTTACTGAAATTGTTTTTTTACACCAGTTTTCATTCAACACATCCAGTGTTTTTACCGTTTCTTAATACTGTCTCCTATAAAAGCTATGTAATTTATATTTTTTTGTGAATTTTTAATGTTGTGCACAATATTTCATTCAATTTTTTTTTTTTTGCCTTTTTAATAGAGACAGAGAAATAAAGATTGTGCTCATCACAACTGTGTAAAAACAACACAAGTACTGCACAGCGCTGTGAGATAAACCAGACATGACAGGGACCAGATCAATATATTTAAACAGCTTCCATGACTGAACAAAATACTACATTTTGTTTGAAACAGAATACATTTTATTATTTAGCACCATCTACTGTTTTAACATCATTCAAAAGTGCATTTATCCTCTTGTTGCATTGCTTTCTACTTTCATCGCCTTGTCCTGATTATGCAACGTTCAGGCATTTTTATTCATTATTAAAGTGCCTGTTTTTGTGACGTTTACGTACAATATTGATCAGTAGTGTTTAACTTTAGGCAGGACGCACAACATTTCAAAAAGGAGGTTGGCACCAGTCAGCGCAGTGTTTCCTGTTGAGAGGAAAGAATGTGTAAATAATAACAGTTGTATTAAAACTCATATTTGTGTGTGAAATGTTAAAGGTACCTGTGGTGTCATAAGGAGGGGAGACCTCCACAAGATCACATCCCACTAGGTTTAAACCATGGCAGCCTCGGATTATCTCAACTCCCTAAAAAGAAATGAAAGCGACAGATTTATTCACTCATGATGGATTTGCTCCGTCAAATACTTTTTAAAATCTTACCAGTTTATGGCGATTAAAGTCTGCACCATATTTACCTGTATGGGAGTCAGCCCGGCTATCTCTGGTGTGCCCGTCCCAGGGGCAAAACCCGGGTCCAGAGCGTCAATGTCAAAACTAAGGTATACTGGACCGCTGCCCATTTGAGTCCTGACCTCAGCCATCAGAGGTGCAAGAGACCGGAACCAACACTCTTCCACTTGGACCACACGGAAACCCTGCTCAGCACACAGATACAGTTGTGCACGAAATTATTCAACCCCCACTGAAATTAAGTGTTTGACCAGTTTGACATCAATTTTGATC
>JAPSES010062526.1:0-11288 GCA_029822895.1 Maxillicosta whitleyi | reverse complement strand
CAGGATTTCTTCCGGATCACCCCCAAAAGTTAATCATTTCTTCCTTGTGCCATTGCCAACAAATCCTGAAAATTTCAACAAAATGCGTTCATAACTTTTTAAGTTATGTTGCACACAGTCAGACAGACAGACAGACAAACGCCGGCAAAAGCATAACCTCCTTGGTGGAGGTAACTATCAGTTAATTGTCTTTACTCCAATTTACTCGATGCTCCAATGAAGCAGAAGTGTCTGCTCCAGCGTGGCTGTGGCCCCGCCCCCTCAGCGGCAGACCCACCATCACCACCGCCCAGCTGCACCCTGCACAGCCGTGACTTCTTTTTCATTAGAAGCAAAATTTAAGGGTCTTGTCTGTGGCTGTGCAGGGCTGGATCATTGTCCTCACTGCACCTCATCATCCCATAATAACCCAGACTTTATCACTATCCTTCATTCCGGACTCTGACTGCTGCCATGAGGTTTTTCTCTTTGTTCCCCTTTATTGTTGTTTCTGTTAATAAATCAGTTGTTCCCTTCAGCACCATGGATTTGAGTTCCAACCATTCACACCCTTTAACAGGAGGAGCAGCACCAGTATGAGCCATGGCAACGGATGACACATGACAGACAGGAACCTCAGCCAATCATTTTATTCAGACTGAATAACATGATTGGTCAGACTTTTATCAGAAATACATGAGAATTAATTATTTTTTAGTTTCAAAAACCTAGTGGATTTCTTTTACATTTTAGTTTGCCACGTGCTTATTAGGAACATTTTAAGATGACAATAGAAAAGTGTAAAAATGCCAATTCATACAGTATAGCTTTATGTAAGGGTCTGTCATGTGACACAGCTGGATGAAAGCAAATAGTCATTCTTAACATGAATATTAGGATTAATATTCTTTAACTCTGACTATTTACTGTGTTTTTGCAGCACATGGTCAGCTCTTTTCCACCAGAAATAAAATTCTGTGAACATGAGCTGTGATGCTTAAATGCAGTTGTTTTGCAGTAAAATCAATTGATTTATTTTATGTGAAAACTCCCTGTCCCTCAGTTATATAAACCTGCCCCTTGTAGCCTGAACAGCTAAAATAGTTTGGTGAAGTGTCAAATAAACACTTGCTCGGCTAAAGCGATTGCCTACCAGGTCTGTGCAGTCCAGACTGAAGTGGAGATGAGGGCAGAATGGGTGAACAGGCTTCACTCCGCTCCTCTTGGATGGTGCTATGGTTCACAGCCACCATTAAACACTAGTCGCTGCTGGGTTCCTTTCCTCTTCAGACTCTTTGCGAACAGGACAACTTTTAGTAAAAGGAAAAAAAAAAAAAACGTGTTTAGTTGGTTACTATATGCTGCCCTTCTGCTTCACTGTTTTCCTAAATGTGTTAACAGATAACTTTACGATTACAATCCCAAACATGTTAATTTAAAGTTACCTGTTCAGTCATTCTCTATCGTCAAATTAGTTGAAACTATGGTGATTGAAGACGATACTAAATGAAAGTCAGTTTCTTTAAAATATTCTGATCTGAGCATCTGGGTTGACATTCCAAATAAAAATAATAATAAAAAAAAAAAATCATCAGTAATGACATGTGACCTGTCAGTGCAGTGCCTGCCTGTGTGTCCACATAAAGCCTGAACACACAAAGAGGCAGCTGTCAGAGGTGAAGAAGGAGGAAGCCAGGGTGTCCCAGTGTTTCACACATATAGACTGAGCCTTGCTGATGCTAACAAGCACAAAAGTATATTTAGTTAACAATGATAAGACTTTTAACTCCAACCAGGACGTTATGCAGTAGGGATGTCCAGCTGCAGACCTGGCAGTTTGTGCAAGATCGAATTTAGTCACGAGATCAGGCCAATCCAGGTCTGGTTCTAAAGTAATTAAAGTTACCAAAGGTATGGAAAAAGGAAAATGAACATAACAGCAGGAGACCTTAGAGAAATTAGTAACGCATCTAGAAGTTTCATTTTCACTTTGTAGAGTCATATGGTCTGCATCAACTTACTGTAAGGTATTTACGGCATGAACCCCCCCCCTCCCCCAAGTGTAATCCATGACCAGACCTGTCTATAGACGCGGTATAGCAGGGGTGGCTAATTTGGCCCACAGCATGAATTTGGAAAGTGCAAAAATTCTACTAAAGTTATTAAGAGTCAAACTTATTTTAGTTCAGGTTCCACATTCAGCCCAGCTGTGATCTCAAGTGAAACAATAGCTAATAACCTATTAATAATGTACTAAAGTATTGGTATCAGATCAGTATCAGAAAAAAAAAATCATATTGGAAACAAAACAATCCATCACTATTATGCAGTCCAGTCTTTGTTCTAATTTCACTGGCCACAAACACATACTGTATGTACCACAGAAACTAACCCTGCCTGTAACACACTCCACACTACATTAAGTTCCCAGTGTAGGTGAAGGAGAGGAAATGAGAGAAAGATCCTAGATCCTGTACCTGTCTGGTCAATACTCATTTCATATTATCATCCGACACATAACCACCCAGTGAGATACACAGAAAAACGAGCAATCTGAATAACTTTTTTTTGCAAATGAAGTAATTGAAGTCATTTGGTCAATATGGATGTTTATATTTGTGTGCAAACATGAATGTCTTACAATGCTTTGGGAAACCACGTTGATGGCATTTTCACTATTCATTTTTCTGGATATAATATAATTCCTTTGACTATTAAACTCTCTAAGCTCCACAAAAAGAAATATTGAGTTAAAATGTGTTATTGACATAGATGGCATATACAAGTATTATGGAATAGAATATAATGTGAGACTATTTTATGGTTTATGGCTTATTTTATGATCACTGCATATTAGGCACTACTGGTTTGTTTTGCATGTATGTGTGTAGTAGTGTGGCTGTGGTGTATGAATGGAATAATTTATTCTCTGGTATTTATCCTTCTTATACTTTTTATGGGTCTCATTTTTAGCTTGTGCTTTAAAATTCCACTGTATTATTTGCAATGACAGTAAAAATAATCTAATCTAATGTAATCCAATCTAACCTAACCTAATCTAATCTACTCTACCCTAATCTAACCTAATATACCCTAACCTATTCTAATGTAATCTAACATAATCTAATCTAACCTAATCTATCCTACCCTAACCTAATTCAATCTAATCTAATCTGGATTAACGAGAACATGACAATTATAAACCAACTGAACTTGTCAGCAAAGAAAACTGGTTTAGTCCAGTTTTTTTTTTTTTTTTCACTGCTGGAAGATGCTTTTTTCATTTAACTTCCGGTCACTTGTGTATTCGAGTGACATTTTCTACATGTATACTTCAGCTGTAACTGTCATCCTCCGCACTCTGTTCATTACACTGCACCAAGATTTATAACCAGTGATAATTATAATATTCATCCTTGTGAGTTTCAGGTTGAGGCTGAAGAGTCCAACTCACTCAGACATTTGTAGCTGCCCTTACAGATTCTTTCTTATGTATTTGTGCTGCTATTTTTAATGTGGCTTCTTATTATGCATTCTAAATGACTGCATTTTTTTCCAGGTGCCAGCTGTTCTTACCAAGACTGGAAAATCACGTTTTGGCAACTGCACACCTGCAACTTTGAATAAATTTGAGATGTCTAACTTGCTTTATTTTTTATCCTTAGGGTTTCTACAATTCTTCAACCCTCTCATGTTTTATTTATAGCACTTTATTTTTAGTTTTTTTGTTTGTGTAACATTTTAATGACTGCAGTTATTCATAAAGATTTATGATTTTACTGAATTGCCTTTTGCAATTTTATTACCATTATGATACAACAATATTGTGGCAGTTTGTCAGTTTGTTTATAGCTTCGTATTCAAATAAAGAACTGTACTGGACACAGAGGCTGAGTTGTATGATTTTATTTCATAAAAAATAATGTGTTCAAGGTGACTATATTTACTGTGACAGCGCATAACAAAAAGTGTCAGGAGTTGCTTTTCCATTACACATATGTGCCAAACATAGAAGTGCATAATGTCAGTTTTTCCATTAAAACACAAATGCAATGATTTGTTTACGTAGTTTTGCAAAATGACAAGAGAAGTCATTCCATAAATATGGCAATGAACATAAATATGTTGATTTACAGATATATTCATTATTATTTTATATTACCCCATTATCCCATACTAAATTAAAAAAATATTGGGTTTCCTGTTGTGTCCACACATACTGTAATATTTCTTTTAAAACTCTTCACTTGTTGTAACATCTGTTTGTTTTTTATTCATGACTCTAGTGGTGGTAAAAGGTCTTTCCATTGTAGTTTTGCATGATATATGAATTGTGCTTCACCTAAAAAACCCACCTCTTTCCAGTGCAAATAATAAGTTTTGTTGAAATTGTTGTTTTTCAAGTAGGTACATTTTTATGTGCAATATATTCGAGCAATTTGAGGGTCATTGGAAAAGCACCTAGTGTTTTAATTGTCGAACCCACTAGCTGTTTGTCTAATCAGTTGGACACTGGTGTCTTTTATTATTCTCATCAGCTCTCTGCAACTCCGAAACATAAGCAGTTACCTGTGCTTCACAGAGCTTTATTGAAGAGAAATTAGCATTTAGTGCACGGCTACAAGAAGTATTTTTAATTCCTTTGTTGTCTTGGGAAGAAGATGTTTGGTACAGCAGCACAATGGAGTGTAAGATGTCTGTGAGGCATTTTCCGAGCTGTCCTCAACATTTTAATCAACGGGACTCATTAGGACACTGAGAGCCTTTATTTTAATCTGAGTGGTACAGTGCTTTAGAGTTACCTTCCTTCTAAGAATGAATTACTTCAAACTGTGATTCACAGATTAATGGAAAATAAGCAGAAATATTGAATGACTTCACAGACTCAATGAAAGAAAGAAAAAAACAACATTGAACAATTCACCTCACTCTCCTTCCCAAACAGCAGCTGAAGAGTCACACTTCTACAGTGTGTGAAACACAAAGGGCTTCTCTGGAACACTGGTGAAAAAAACTAACTCTGGCTTGTATGGGCAGAGAAAAATAAAATGCATCTTCATTCAAGTATTATCAACAATTGTTGATGCAAAATGATGGCGGCGGAGTACTGTGCAGCCATTGTAATGTGGTGTCAAAGGAAAAAGATAATACAGAACAACACTCAGTCACTGTCTGAACCAGACCTCCTATCAGTCTGAAGATAATCCAGAAGGGATAGGCGGTGGGGTTGTGTCCCCAAGAGGCCTCATTAATTCCTCGCTGAAGCTTGTTGACAGACATTCGGAAAACAAAGCAAAGTCATGCCATAACATTTTATGTTATGGGACATGAAGGTAACTGGTGATGATTTAGAGAAGGTCTACAGTTTTTAATGTACAGATATTGGTCTTCACATTGACTTCTGCATATTATTTTTTTTTAAATAATAATAATAATGTAGCATTGTTTTACAAACTTCTGTGGTCTGTAACAGTTATTCCTGTTGCACTGCTGTGTTGCCCTTTCTTGCTTTTCTTCTCATCACTAACTTTGTTTGCAAGTTAGAAATTGTTCTGTCTCATAAGATGGTGTGAAATGGGATCACAGCTGTGCACCTCAGAGCAGTGTGTGGTCATGAAGAATAAGTATTTGATCAGGTATAATACACTCCTATCACGCTGATGTAGAAACAATGAGTAGCTGACAATAAACTACACAGCCTGGGCCAAAAAAGCCTTACACTCTATCCTTCAGCTTTGATTACATCACACAAGCTTATACAATGTCACAAGATTTAGTTCCATCATTTTTATCACATAACTTTACTGAACCTAAACCTGACCACCTGAATCAACCCCAAATCATAAAACGGCCCCCCCACACACATGTACTGTAGGCACTAGGCATGATGGGTAATTACTTCATGCATTCATCACTCTGGAACAGGGTCAGTCTGTACCCATCAGACCACATGACCTTTTTCCATTGAAATCCAGACCAATCTCTATGTTCCTCAACAAACGCATAGATGTTTAAGAAAGCAGAAGCAACTCGCTGCATAAGTTAAAGAAGTTGTTTCCAGCTGAAACATATTAGTCACTGCTGTAATTATCAAATGGGAAGATCTGAACTATTGGCTTGGTTACATTTTTGGCCAGGCAGTATACATCTCGACTTCCACCAGAAGAAAATAAACCAACATTTTTGAGAATATAGTAGGGCAGAGCCTATGAGCGGAAATCTTTGTTTTTTGATGTAAATAAAGTCAAGCCAAGAAACCTTGAACAATCTTTGTCTTTTTCAGCTTTAACCAAACAGTAACATGCAACAAAAGTGGTAAATTCTGAAAGAGCTACTAGATGTCCTACAGAAGTCTGTTAGTTGGAGGTCAGACTGACGGTCCAAACAACAACATTACCTCAGCTTTGATGAAACTACAATGAAGAGATGATGCAACTTGTTAGTAGTTACCCCAGGCTCTGAATTACTCATGGATGCAACATTGCTCACATGGTTTGTTTGTTGTTGCTTCTTGTGACTCCCTCTTTTCCCTTGGGCTTTCTGTGGACATGACAGAGAGGCTGCGCAGTCTATGTTTGGTCTGTTACAGTTGTTGGTTTTGAGGAAACAAGGATGTTTGCACACATGCACAGATGTCTTGTTTCCTTATGTTTGGGGGTTACACTGTGTCATTTTTCTTAGACTCTTAATCACCCTTATAGACCCGTAGTTGTTTTCGAAGGTTTTGTTCTTGAAAACGTTTCATCGCTCATTCATGAGACGTCATTACTTCTATTTGCTGGTGGGGAAAGCAGACTTATTAACCTGTGGGGGAAGTAGTTTGTGTTGGTTGTTTCTTTCTATATGTTAATGACATTAAGTGATTCTGAAACCCTGTCCATATGAAGACGGTTTCAGTCGTATCTGCAAAAGTTTTGTATCAGATGGGCCTTTCGTCCACATGAAATCTGCGTTTTCAGTCACTGATACTACAACTTTTTCAAACCAGGTCCGAGAATGCATAAATTTGAAAACAGCAGTTTCATATTTTTATCTGTACAACCAAACCGCAACTTTTCTAAAACAATGATGTCATAGCCCCACCTCTCTACAACACGGAAGCAAAATGCCACTTCACAACAACCACAACAACATTGGTGGACTACAGATGGTGCCCATGCTACAGCCATTGAGCTTATTGGAAATACTGAATCAAAATCTTTGGCTATTCTTTCATTACAATGAGCAACAAACCACCATAGCTAATAATATTCACTACATGCTCTTGGATCTACTGCAGAGAGGAAATATTGGATCAGACCCAGTAGAACCAAGGAAGCTTTATGTGCATGCTTCACGTCTTCCCCATTTTTTGTGAGAGTATTACAACACCACAGACAGGCCTGGCATTTGTCCTACACTGTTTTCAGTCACTTTCAGTAGTTTCATGTGGATGCAGATATTTTCTGAAATGATGTCATGTTTACGGAGTACTTTTTTTGAAAACAGTAAAAAAAAAAAAAGATCGAAGGAAAAGATGTAGTTTTGTGTGGACATGGCCTGAGTTTCAGGGTGGTTAGTGGGTATTTTTGTCTAGGTTGTTGAGCAAGGTTGGATAGTTGTCTAAGTCCTTTAGTGGGGCTTCATTGGTCTCAAGTGAGTCTGCAGATTGTCTTGGCCTGAGGTGTAGACCACCCTGTGTTGAGCCATGTGTTTATGGAACAGTTAGTTGGTTTCCCCAATGATCAGTCCACTGCTCACTGCACTGAGCAGCATATACAGTGTTACTGTCTCTGTCTCCCCCTGGGGAGTTTGTCCTTGGGGTGTACCAGAGCCTGTCTCAGGGTGATGGTGGATTTGAAGTATACCAGGATATCGTGTTGGTTGAAAATCCTGAAAAATGATGTTCGTCAGAGACTCTTGAGAGACTCAGGCCAAGACTCTTACAACTCCATCTTGAACAGCTTCTTCAAACAATCCTCAACAAGCAACATTTCCCACCAGGACTCATTTGAGACCCCCCCCCCCCCCACACACACACACACACACACACCTTTGTCAATGACTCTGAAACTCCAACGTAATACCTGGTAATGACACTGAAATTCACGAACACCACTCTACAACCATGACATGTAGATTCTTCATTATATGGGAAAACAATCGTGCAGACCACTCCCCCTACGGGGTGGGGGGGGGCTTTGTTTAGTCTCATATAGGAAGCTGAATCCCTGCGTAGGCACCATATGAGTTAGTGTAACAGTAACGTTTGGTTATTTGTCCCACAGAAAACACTATGTTGACATTATGCATTTCTTAGCTCTAAACATTTGGCAGAATACCTAAAACAACCTCTGAAATGAAAGTCCAAATTCAATAACAGAACTGCCAACCACACAAATATAAGCAGAAACAAACACACACACAGCCCATTTGTAATGTAAAGGTACATTAACTAGTCTTTGTAATTTAATTGAATTTCTCTGGTGCACACAAAATATAACTTTTTTTTTTCCCTTCTGCTCACCATGTCTCAGAAACCTTTTTAGAGGATTAACATTTTAATCAAACTGTGTTACACGCTTTCAAACAAACACCCTAATCACAGTCTCTAAACCACAGTGAAAGGTAGAAGGAAAATAAGTACAATTTTATGTCAAAACACAGCATCAACCTTAAAAACATAATTTCTCTGTGTTAATTTACTTACTTAACTTACGTACGCAAATAGAATCTATACCAATTACACAGATAAGTGATGGTAAGTGTGCTTATTATGAATTGTACACTGGTAATTAGCCTACATATTTCACTCTACATAAAAACAGGAGGTAATCCTGTATAATTGAGCTTCTTAAACTGAACAAAAATATTACCGAACAAAAAAACTCATTTGCCACTTAAATTCACTGGTGCAGGTGCGGATTAAGTCATTTGATAACAAATCTTCATCTGAGCAGAATGAAGTCAAGGAACAATTCAGTCAAATTGAAGATGTTTAAGGCAGCTTTGTGTGGAAGGACAAGGAAAGTATGTATTATTTGAGGCAGAGATAGGTAGTTGGAGAAAGAAGAATAAAATGCAGTGGCTGACTGACAAAATAATGGAGTGATGAGTCAGAATAATGCACCGGCATTCATCTCTTCATCCTGGTGAACTCATAGGGGCAGACAGATTATTGAGTCTGTGTTTGATTGGTTAAACACTTGGCACATCGCCATAGCAGCACAATCAACTAGCGGTATATTCAGAATAAAATAGACAGAGGGACCATTATGTTAACAAAATATTGCATTTCCTGTAGATCCCTCCTCTCCATTTACTGCTTTCTCCTCCTGTGTTTTCACTCTTCTCTGTTCATTAGTGTCTCCCCCCAGCTCATCAATGCAAATATATGGATTCAATTATGGCAATTGTGGCCTTTTACCATGCTGTAAAAGAACACTGCTTTGCGTGATTTTTTTCTGCACAGTGTCATGTTAATTGCATAATGACGCTACTCTTGTTTTGTGAGTGAAAGATGTCTTTATCATTTATTCACCTATTGGTTAGAGTATACATGCCTGTCAGACATCACAAGGCTGCCTGTGTGTGCGTCTGTGTGTATATTTCAGCATTTATGAATGAAGTATTGATTACTCCAGGAGAGTGCCACTGCCAATCTGCCAAACCAGATGCAAAATCGCATGTATGTGTATGTGTTGCTCCATCTTCTCAGCACCCTATCTAATATTTAGTGCTACCTGTCTGTTCATATCAATGAGATGCTGCCTGTCAATCCCAAAGCTGGAGACATGAATACTGGATAGAATCCAGATGAGCTGGAAACTCCATCTCTTATTAAACTTCCTCCCCTTCCTTCTCCTGTCCTCCTCCTCTTCCTCCCTCTGCAGTGAGTTTTTCTACAGCATATTTACTATTTTGCTCTTTTTCTTTTGCTTCAAAGTCCTTCAACCTGTCTCATCCTATTATCATTCTTACTCAGTCTTCCCACCTATAACAAACCTTCAATTGTCATTTACTTCAAATGCATTTTCTCTTGCTTTTTCCTGTTACTATTTACTCAAAAGACCAAAAGTAGGGACTGTTACCGTCTCTGTTGTGTTTAATTATACCTTTAAGGGGGTCATCATATTTTTTTTAATCTACATAATAATATGGTGAGGTCCAGCTCACTGATCTATAATGAACCATACATTCTGTTGAATTCATGAGTAAATTCAAAGGACCTTTTGTACTTCTTCTTTTAGCAGACTAACCTTACAAGAGCTGACGACAATATATTTAAATGAGTTAAATTTAAATTTTCTTTATGTTGCTATTGCATATAAACGTTGAATGATTCAGCAATAAATCACATCACCTCGATTCTGGGGCACCATAAGGGAGGAGGGGCTTGGCTCCATGCCCCCCTTCCTTATGGTGCCCCTTTATGGGGTCAAGCTTTTCTGTAGGACCCACAGAGCAGTGAAGGGGGTCCAGTGGATACAGATTAGAAGTTGTGGAAATTTCATGTAAGGTCTGTGGTAAAATAGATGCATAGAATCCGGGAGTCGGACGTTGAAAACATGTTAACTTTCACTTTTACTTCACACCAGTATTAGTTATGCTAGTTATGGACTGCACCCCCACATAACTGCTGGGGGAAGGCACAATTGCTAGCGGCACCCCAGCCTCGGTTTAATGCAAAGTTCATATACTGAGCTCACATGAATTACAATAATACATTTAAATTTGTGTTTTGTGATTTTTTGGATTCCTAAATCAGAATAATTCTGAAATATTGCTAAAGTCTCCTGAAAACCTGCTGTATCTTGATGTAAGCTAGCATGATCCAAGCCTGTGATGTACAAACCCAAAATAACACTCTGACTTCAAGTCATTCAGCATGTTGTTATCGATGGAACTGGTCCAATTTGCTTTTCATCACAACATTACAGATGTGAGTCTGTTCTCTGAGCTGGATCTTTGAAGTCTTCACATATTCACTGACCCTCTCTGACTCAGAGCTGAGAGAGACGGTTTGGGCCTGATGTGGATGTTGTCAGACTAATGGATTCTTGCTGGAAGCAGTACCGAGCTTTGAGTGTCAGCAGAGAAACCTGCATACACAAAGCAGATGCATGCAAAAGCGATTTCAATGGGACTTTATCTTATTTGCATTAATGGTGCAGTTCCAGTGTCTGTGTGTTTAAAACTGTGCTGAAATATCAGATCCCTATTACATTATTTCCACGGTGCTCATTATATACAGAAACCACATATCCTGTTTTAGAAGCCAGAAAGAGGGCAGTTTGTTTTAGCAATTTCATGGGGGGGGGGGGGGGGGG
>JAPSES010062456.1:0-11291 GCA_029822895.1 Maxillicosta whitleyi | reverse complement strand
GAGACTGTGTATTCATACTCGTGTCCCCACACAATATAGTTTTACAAACACACACACACACACACACACACACACAGCATCATGAAAAGAGAAACAGGACTGAAATGTTGTAATGTCATGTTTCAGCCACAGGGAGGAGCTATTATCCTGGTTGTGCTGGTGTGGTGCTGCAGGGGAAGTGTTATGTGTTCTACAGAGGACCAAAGCGGGCTGAAGAAGCTGAGGTATTTCCACTAAATGAAATCTGTATCACATCCAACTCCTTTAGAACATGATCAGTGATGCGTTCCTGCTGTTGCTGTTTCAGTTCTTCTGCCAGAGGACCTTCTACGGTGGCCACTTGGCCTCAATCACGACCCCACACATCCACAGGGAGGTGATGAGGCTGATACTGGAAACAAATGGGGCATATACACGCACATGGATTGGAGGGCTTCGCTACTTAGGGGTGTGTGTCCATGTGTATGAACCTGCTGTAAATTATTAACACTGCTGTGAGCTGTCAGCTGCTCCCTTTAGCAAATCATCTGCTTCCATCCATCTTCTACCTGCATGTCCTCCTTCCCCACATCCATAAATCTCCTCTTCATCATCCTTCAGCCAGTATATTCCCCCCCTTCCTCTTCTACACATGTCCCAAACATCTCAATCTGGTCCTGTCACTTTGTCTCCACAATATGCACTTGTCACTCCCACAGGAAATCTCAACATCTCCAGCTCTGCTTCCTGTATTTCCATCAGTCCAGTGTCAGTTTACAACATCACTGGTGTCACTTCACCTTTCCTTCAACTCCTGCAGATGCTCTAATGTCACACATCCCCCCTGACGCTCTTCTCCACCCACTCCATTCTACCTTCACTCCCTCCTCCCCTCCTCTCCAATCCAACCTTCCTATTGCTCTTGTTCAGTGTTAGAATGTAACAGAGTATTTGTACTTTGTTGCTGTATTTAAGAACATTTTTGGGTTAAAAAAAAAAAAAAAAAGCAACAATTTTGGAGTGCTGCATGGGTATTGTTGGTCTTCTTTCCTCACTTCTGGTGCTCATCAGAGTTGGGATCCAAATAATAGTCCCTCAGAGTAGGGTTGAGATTTAAAAATACTATAATAACACTGGATTAAAAAAAAATTTTTTGGAAGTTGGAACTGATTTAGGACTATTTTACACCGCTGAACCCAATAATGATGTCCATTTTTCTTAATCAGGTCAGGCTTTTATGCTAATTTGATTTTCAAAAGTCCAATCTTCTGACTACATTGATTACATTTTTGTGACATTATCAGTTGGTTTTCATTAATGTTTCTCATCCAAAAAAAGTTTTAGGAGAAAAACATTGTTTTCTAACAAAATGTATTAATTAAATGTTACAAACTTCAGTGCCATGAGAATAGCCGTACATGTTAACAAAAATGAAACAAATATGTTGCTTAGTTCAGAAATTTGGCCTGATTGAGCAAAATCAATGTGTTTTTTTGATTCAGCATATTAAGATGATCCTAAATCAGCTAAAAAAAAAAAAAAAAAAAAAGTAAATTTTAGGTCCAGATTAAGGCCCACAGGCCGCAACACGTCGGCTATATATATATATATATTTTTTTAATTGTTTTATTGTCCAGCATCTTAACAGCAGAATGGTCGTCTGGCTCCTTCTGGTGCTAAACAACCCATTACATGAGTACTTTTATTTTAAAAAACACTCTAAAGTACATTTAAACATAAGTAATTACAACTTTTACTTAAGTAAATTTGTTGATATGGTACTTCTACTTTTATCTTAATACATATTTTGCAGGATATCTGTACTTTTACTTAAGTACTTAACTTGCGTACTGTTCCTATCACTGCTTTTGTTATATCCTGAGACCCAATAAGTAAAAGTTTTAATATTTTTACATGAATTAATCACCGTGATTGGAACCAACGTGATGCAACACTTTTCTCAGACGTATTATTTATTTATTTATAGAATGTCCTTTGCAGTGGACTATTTTATTTAACATTTTTTAAGTAAAGATATGAACTTCTTGTCCACTACAGAGGACAAAAATGCACCACAGGGTCTCAGGGGGATAAACCGACTCATGCTCTGTTTTTTTTTTTTTTTTCTGGTTTCTTTTGTGTGTATATGTCTGAAGAATGGATGAAATAAGTGACTCCTGCTTGTGATCGCACCTCATTAATCTCCTGTTATGTGTCAGACCGGTCACTTTATCTGGTTGGATGGACAACACTGGGGCTATGCTGATTGGCTGTCGGGTGAACCCAACAACACTGCAGATAAGGAGGACTGTGTGGAAGTGCTGGCACACGGTATGATTCAGAATCCTCTGAACCGTAGACATTTATTTATGATACGACTATTGAACATTGACTCTGATGTTTGTCTTTCAGCGGTGGGAAAGTTCAATGACTTCACCTGCTGGGAACCACAGGCGTTCGTCTGCTCTTATCCTTATCAATAATCCTACAGGAAACTTTCACAAATCTGTGTTTGTCTGATTTAATGTTTTATACTTTTGTAGCTTCTTTACCGTTACATAATAATCATTTTATCACAGTTTTTTACTATTGATCTCCTTTAAATGCATATACTTCTCTGCTATTAATTGACATTTCAATAATTGTGGAGGATGTAATAGGTTTTACAATACTTGTTTGTTTAGAAAAAACATCTACTAACACACGTTATGTTTTACATTGCCTAAGATGTGGAAAAATTAAATAAAACTTGTGTTTTTTTTAATTAAAACTGAAAATAGTAACAGAATTCAGTAATTGTGGTGTTTATTAGTCATTTTTTTAATTAATATTCACACCATCAAACACTATTATATATAATAAAGTATGTAAATAAATCATTGAGACCCTTTTCTTCAATAGGGTAAACTCACCGTGATGATGTGTTTTCCAGTTTTGTTCTCGTCGTGTTCTTTAGGACGACTTCAAGCTGTTTTAGCTGAATATAAAAAAATAAAAGAAATATGAACATTTTCCACATTTGTTTGGATTGTTCATAGATTTAGAGCGGGTTATTGTCAGTGAAAATGATGTTGAAGTGGGTGAATGTCCTTAAGGTTAAATAACATTCATACTCTATAAATGCACAAAACCAGTGGTTTATCTCTCACAGTTTTAAACAGATGTGACCAAAGCGTCTAATAAGATGTTTAATAACTTTTCAAGCTTCCTCTTGAACGTGGAAAAAGTATCATTTTCTGCACCGTTGATTCACCAGTAAAAACCATGTAATTTGACAAATGATAGTGGTCGTAGATTAATTAATTCAGTCTTTTCCTGTTCTGATATATGAACCTTTAAATTTACTGTAAGCTTTGATGAATATTTATATGAGCGGGGAATTATATGAAAACACCTGATTTTCAGTGAAAAAATACAAAAGACAGAGGATAATGTTATAATAAATAGTGGAAAAATTGCTTAGGAAAGATGAAATGTCAAGAAAAATTAAGTCAAAAGTCAACACAAAAATAAAATAAAATAATTTTATTTAATAATAATTTTGCTTTTTTTTGCTGGTGTGTGACATTTATATTATGTCTGTTGAAAGATTTATTTAAATTAAAAAAAATAAAAATACATTTCTACCTATTAGTGGTGGAGAACATTTTGACACAAGTAACAGTTTTGCATTTATGTGCACTGATAAGAGCAAAACGTATAAAAAAGTTAATGTATCCTTTGTGAAGTGAATCAGTCCCAGTCATTGTTTTATTATCATATAATATGATTTACATTCATTCCACAGATGCACCGGTGTGTATATTACATTTTACAGCTGTAGATGTAATGTTTGTGCTCATTTGAATGATGCTACTTCTACTTTTTTACAAAGTTTAAGCAGTAATGTGTCACATTCTTTGAGATCATCATATTTGTTGCATTTATGTCCTGTGAGAACGATATATCTCTGCTGTCTCTTTTCATGACCTCATAAAAACAGGCCTCCTTTCACCTCAAACGCACACATCATTCTCTAGTTTATTAAAAACATTCTCTATCAACCACATCATGAGAAACTTCAAGAATGAGAAATCTATAAGTTGGCTAACCTGTCAGACAAGTGAAGAGGAATGAAAATTAAAATTAAATTGTCCCCACCACTTTTTTTACAAATCGCACTAAACCTTTTTATTTGAGTATTTTCCTTAGGGTATTACTATTTTCCTAGTATTTTCCCCACCTGAAAAAGCTATTCTGATGATGATTGGTGCTTTCTATCTTTGGCTCCGCCTATATCTAGTCTTGGGATGTTTGCCAAAGCGACTTTTGTAAAAAAAAAAAAAAAGGACCCCTGACAATATGGCAAATTTATGTCCCCACCACTTTCCAAACCAAACCTACACCCTTTTGTGAAGTAGATTAATAAGGGAATAAAAATAGACTCAAGTTCCATGAATTAGAGATATTCAAGTGTGCTGTGTTGTACCATCTCTGAGTAAAGTACATTCCACTAGTGTCAGTGCTTCCACTTTCATCACATTAGTTTCTCTGACTCTGGTGATGAGTGTTAGCAGTGTTCAGACCTTACAGCCCATCACAGACCCTGTCCTCACCTCATTGAACCCATTAGATCCAGGCTTTCAGATTTATTTAGCAGGATCAGGAATCAGCCACAGTCAAAAAAATGTATCATGACAGCACATGATGTTCCCCACATGGAAGGTTTCATGGCTTCCACATGTGTTCATTATGGTTTTCAGTCTGCATGGCAGCCAGAGACAATAAATACCCATCCTCACCTACCCTTTAAAATTACAGGAGCTTAACGCCCATTAACTGATGTATTCACACACACACTCAGCACATGTCGCTACCGTAAAGCCTGCTGGGCCTCACATGTTGCTGTGTGTGACTGTGACTCATTTTCCATTGGCCTGCACAACCTTTGGACGCGGAGGTGAGGATTACCAACTCTAAGGTGATGAGTAGCACTTCTTTATCCTTCTATTTCAATTGCTGACTCTTCCACATACATGCACCGCCACACACATATTAATTCACTTACAGCAAATTCACATAATAAGGCCTCACATAAGCCTTTGTTTTATAAATACAATCTGTAACTATGTGCGTCCTTCTGTCTGCTCTCTATTGTTCTTCTACCAGGAAAAGTGACTTTTGCTGGATTTAAAAGATCACAATTGAACGTGCATTTCCATTCATGTCTATTACAGGACAGATCCGTCCAATAGCTTTGTTGCTAATGGTAGGGGTTCAAAATTATATTTATAGACCTGGCATATATTCACATCTGGTTAGTAATGGTCATGAAGCCATATATACTTACAGACAGCAATTATTTATAGAGATGCTCTGAAATTATAACATTCACTCATTAAATAACAAAAGTCAATTCTGTGAATGAAGCAACCTTTGCAACACATCACTCACCACATAGTGACTAATAAATGAAAAAGAGGTTTGGACTACTGCTGTGGAGATCCTGTTACTCAGTTGTGATGGAAATCCCCTAATACCTTGACTGATTATTAGAGATGCTGTTTGGATGACAGTGACTCACTGGCGCTGTTTGCCATCTGTCTCTTTAAGTCATTTTTTAGCTTCATGCAGTACAAGTTGTTTGCTGCCTTGTGTGTCTGTCCGTGCTTGTGTGAATCCTGTCGGCTGAGCCCTGCAGCCAGGCTTACAAACCTTGGGATTTCAAATACCATTGTATTCACAGTCAGTCGAAACCTTTGCATTACATTTGGACCCTAAACAATGTTTATGAGCCTTTTATAGAACACATACATGCCAGCACTAATCTGTGTGCGTATATGACGGCGCTGTCAGGACACACAGCAGAAAAAACATTACATATCAATATGTGGTGGAACATAACTGTTAGAACTGTAACTTTAAGACAGAATTAGATATGAGTATAACCACAAAGCAGCTGTTCTTTGGTAGAATTCATTTATCTGAAAGTATTTTTCTTTTTGTTCTTGGCTGATGTTGGTTTGAACCACTTATAGATAATGGTTCATGATTAGGCTAAAGACTTTTTAAATCATTAATAAGCTGCTCAATAGCTTAACCCATATTTACTTTCCTCCAGTGTTGTATAAAGTACTGAAAAATCATACTCAAGTAAAAGTATAGGTACCCCTCCAAAAAATGACTTTAAAAGTCAAAGTCACTGAAATGTTACTTGAATTAAAGTCTTAAAGTATGTGAAACTTTTTGTACTTAAATACAACAAGTACTGTAAAAATAAATGTACTCAAGTAATGTAACTAAGAGTACAAGTAAAAAGTAAATAACAAGCAAAAGCAGTCTGAATGTCATGTTTTACATTTTTTTATAAACTGATTGTCACATACATGACTGAAAATGGAGATGCACAAACAATTGCAGACAAAATGTAGAGCGGTTTGAAACTTCGTAAACCTGTTCTTTTCTCTCTTTTACATAAAGTCATTGCTGAAAATTCAGCATACATTAAGAGAAAAACACTGTCACAGTTTCTGTCTTTCTTTCTTTTTTGTAACGAGTAACGAAACGGAACACTGAAAAAGTAGTGGAGTAAATGTATGCAATTAAGTTCGGAAATGTAGTGAAGTAAAAGTGAAAGTTGTCAAAAAATTTAAAACTCAAGTAAAGTACAAAGTCTCCTAATATGTACTGAAGTACAGTAGTGAAGTATTTTTACTTCGTTATTATACAACACTGCTGTCCTTTCTGCTTATATTAATTGTTTTTCACTCTATCTTTCTATGATTTTGTAAAATTATCTAAATGTTCTGAACTGTTTGACATTCAGTGTTTTAGTCAATGATATGTGAGTTTTTAATCCATAAAAACCCAAACATCCAGTGGTAACCAAAACCATCTACTGATCTAAAAAATATAATCCATGTTGATCCATTAATCCTATCAATCTGTGTAAATAATTTGTGTATAATGAACCTTTTCATGGTCATCAGATATGACCCATTTGGATGTTCAGAGGTGCCATAGTTACCATGGAAACACTGTCATCTTCTCCAACATTGATTTCACCAGGAAAACCCATGGAGTTGGATCAATGACAGCAAATGGACACACTGGGTTTATGTTCAATTAAATGATATATTTGCTGAAAAAGTGACTTTTTCTTCAGTTTTCATGAATATCTGCATGATCAGCTAATTAAATATGAGGCAAATACATGATTTAGACTGTAAAATGCAAAATACAGAGGATAATATTACCAAAAACTGGTGGTAAATCACTTAAAAAAGGTTCAACAGGGAGAAAAATTCATTTGGGAACTGCCACAAAAGTAACACTGGGTCTTATTTGGTTTAATGTGCTGCAGAAACAAAGATGTCTTTATTATTAATCCTCAGTTTTATTGGTTCCTGAACAAAATATGTTTCATTCGTCATATGACATGAGTAGATCCAGTAGTGTTTTATATTTTACAGTAAAGAGTCCTATTGTCTGGTCCAAGTCATAGTAATTCATTAGTAATGGTTTAATTTGTTTATTAAACAGGTAAAAGTAAAGCCTAATAAACTTGCAAGATCAAAATGGATTAAAAAGTAATTTGATGTTGGCAAATACTGAGCCACATTCACTGTGAAAAGGGTAAGCATGTTCTCTAGCATGAAGTTAATAATGTCTTATACGTGTTAACGGCTCCACTAAACACCTAATCATGCACATTTATCATCTTTCTGTAGAGTTTTGACGGAGCTGAAGTGACATTTAAATCAACAGGCTCATTTTTTGTCAGATTTATAGGCTGTAAATGTCAACACTGTATTGACGTAGAAAACTCAAAGCAGACTGAAAGTAATAGATGACAGAAAATATGTTCATATGTTTAAAAAAAAAAAAAAAAAAAAAAAAAAGGTTGACTGTGGAGGTGCTGGGAGGGGTCTGAGTCCTCCACATTTCTGTCAGACATTATAAATGTGTTTCAGCATTTCTGCATCACTGAGAGACCCCTGCATCGCTCTGGGGAGGGTCACAGACTATGCAGCTTCTGTAAAGCCAAGAACACAGCAGAGGGGTTAAGACCCACCGACAAACAGGGATTAGACGTCACTGCTTCACACAGGTATGTTTCACTGAACTTTCTCATTTATTACAACAAAGAAAATGAGCATTTATAACAAACCTGATGAAAAGTGAGATGGTCTGTTGGTGGCTCACTGACCCGGGGGCTTTAACCAGCTGTGTTTTTGGATTGCACACTGGGGTCCAATGACAGCCAAAAAACCCAGTGGACTAAAAGTAGTCCATCCAGGATCTACGTCAACTTTTATGAAGCTTAAAATAAGCCGCAAGGGTATAAATCATTTAATAAGCAACAGAATCTGAATCATGAATGAGCTCGGCCAATGTTTGTGAAGTCACCGAGACACTGGAGAAAGTGTAAAGATGTTCTAAGTACATTCAAAATGCCTCAACATAACAACAGCAACACATCATTTGGAAGAATGATGAGAACTGAACAGATGCATTCACAGAAAAAGACCTGAACCATCGACTAATATCAATGTTTAACAACTTGTGATCCACTAAACCTATCAATCTGTGTAAATAATTGGTGTAAAATACAGTTTGTCATCATGACCCATTTGGATGTTCGGAGGCTCTGTAGTTACCGTGGAAATGCTGTTATATTCAACAACATTGATTCACCAGTAAAACCCATGGAATTCAATGACAGTGGATGAAAACACTTTGATTATGTTCAGATAATGATATATTTTACTGAAAAACACACTTTTTTCTTCAATTTTCTGACATAACAATCCTCAACTGTAATCTAAGCTTCAATGGACACTTACATCATCACTGAATTTAACATGGGGACACTTGTTTTTCTGTTCACTTATTGATATATTTGCTGAAAAAGTCACATTTTCTTCGGTTTTCTCTGTTTTTAATATAATAACCCTCAACTTTACTCTGAGCTTTAACGAACATCTACATAATCCATGAATTAAATATAGAAAAATATATGATTTACACTGAAAAAATGCAAAATTATGAGGATAATATTACTATGAATGGTGTTAAGAAAGGTTAAATATTTAGAACAATTCATTTTGGGACCTGTCATGAAAGTAGCACTGGGTCTTTACGGGTTAAACCATAAAAACTCAACTTTAATCCAAAATGTTTACTCTGCAGCGTGTGTTGCTCATGGAGAGATCATCTAGAGTCAGCAAAACCCTTCAACAGAAACCTGCAAAAACAGACGAGAAACCCCTGGATAGAAAACTACAGGAGATCACAGATGAAGGTAATGTGAAAAACATGTACAATTATGTGATTTACAGTTTGATTCTGCGTTCCTCACTCATCTATGGAGTAAAAACTCTCATATGACAGACTATCCATTTCTGTTTTTATGAAAAGACGTCAAAACTGCAGATTTAACATTTATATATTACACTGTGTAATATCTGCAACATCCAATCCTATTAAAATCCATCATGTTCCTGTCCACTATAAACAATGACTGACATCCTTTATTTCTTCTTATTTAATGATTTTTAATAATCAAGCAGCAACGATATTATCAACAGCTTCACATTTACAGATTCTGTAAAGCCATCATATTCCTTGATTTGATCCATATTGTTGCATCTAAAACTACATTTTCTGTGTGTTTCAGATCACTTTAGGAAAGGTCATCAAATTCCAGGTTTAAAAAAAATGCATCTTAGAATGTTTTCACTGCTGTCAAAAGTACGTGCTGGTTAACGTGTATAACCTGGCTGATTGTTTGCAGCATTAAAAGACCAGAAAGTGATGGCAGGAGAAGCTCTGGACAGGAGGAACATGTGGGAGCCCAGTGTTTACTACTCTTTGGGAAAGGAGTCTTTCTGTTTTGCTGGTCATGAAATCAGCATCCGTGAATCTATGGACACTTACGGCGCTCTGATCTGGCCCGGGGTACGTCCTGACCTGTTTTGTAGCTACACGGTGTGCGTTCAGTGCTTTGTTGGCTGCATACGTGTTGATCAGTGTTTGTTTGTAGGCCGTGGCTTTGTGTCAGTTCTTGGAGAATAACCAGCAACAAGTGAACCTGATGGACAAAGCAGTGTTGGAGATCGGAGCTGGGACGGGCCTTCTGTCCATAGTGGCCAGTCTACTTGGTAAGTTTCTGCATGAACCGGGACATCAATTAAGACATTTTAGAACACGCATGTCAAACATGTTGTAGTTCAAGAGCCACAATAGGCCTAATATGATCTCAAGTGGGTCAGCCCAGTAAAATAGTAACAACTAGAAAGAGCACAGACCTCCGCCAAGTGCAACATCCCACCCCACCACCACCCATCTCTCATTTATTTGGACAGCATTTTAAGATTCTGAAGTCTATGGACTATATGAGAAAACATGAGTCGCCATCTGGTGGACATGTGTTATCATTACCACAGCAACGCCAATGAAAACTAATAGAGAATCGTTTAAAAACTTCCTGGATCCAGACAGTGATCCGTTTCACCTCCAAAATTTAATCATCTGTTCCTTGTCTCAGAGCGAACATTTCCTGAAAGTTTCACTAGGTTTGGTCAATAATTAACCGAGATACTGAGAAACAACATTTTTGGCCCCATTGACCCCAATGTTAACAAAAATTTCAAAGTGATCCAGAATCCAGGAATTCTTCTGGATCACCCCCAAAAGTTAATCATTTCTTCCTTGTGCCATTGCCAAAAAAATCCTGAAAAATTCATCAAAATACATCCTTAACTTTTTGAGTTATGTTGCTAACTAACGAACGGACATACAAACAGACAAACAAACCCAGGAAAAACATAACCTCCTTGGCGGAGGTAATGAATAAAGTGAAATGACATTATGAAAATGTTTACATCGACAAAGTATCTTTTAAAAAATGTGAATAACCTAAAATATCTTGAGGAAAAAATACGTAAAATTGTAACAATATTACACCTCAGATCATCATTTACACATAGGAATTACAACTTACAGATCCCAGTGGATTCACAACTACATAAAAACATTTAGTAACAGGCAGAATATTGTTAAAACTGCACTTACTTCTCTTCAGACATCCCTGTCATCAGTGTAGTACATCCAAACTGACTTTTACCCCCGACAGTGTCCTGTGAGCCCAGTTCTGGTTGAAATGAAAGTAGTCCGGCAAGTTTTGCGGGGGTCACTAAAACTAAAACGTTTTTCTTCTAAAAACAGTATGTGTTCAAAAGATAGATTTATTTGCATCACAAACCAATGTCCATGAAAAAGTCACACCTCCTAATCACTTGGTCCTACTTTCTCTCATTTCCTATCAGTGC
>JAPSES010062445.1:0-11294 GCA_029822895.1 Maxillicosta whitleyi | reverse complement strand
GCATCAGGAAAATTGGAACTAGGTTAATGTTATCTGCTATTTCCATAACAATTTTAAACATTATAACATAGATTTCACTGATAATTGACAGAGAAAAACAATAAAAACACTTAATTTTTGAAAATGGATATACAGCATTTTGGAAAACAGCACTTCATTTGTTTATATAGTACATAAAGGTAAAATCAAAAGTGCTCAAAAACAGTGAAAATAGGGTCAGATTCCTAAGGGTTAATATATAATATGTAATATACAGATCACAGTGGATCTACAAACACACATATTGTTAAAATGGCACTTAAGACATTTCAGGATGTTCATATTTGTTCAGGTTATTCAGTTTTCTTGTGGACTGATAGTTTGTTGTAAATACAGTAAAATTGCATGAATACATTAATTTTTATGAATAATAAAAGGTGGATGTGAATGTGAGTATTTATAGGTTATTATGAAAGTATGTTCTGGTTCTGACCCACTTGGGATTGAATTGTTCTGTATGTGGAACCTGAACTAAAAGGATTGTTAATATCTCCGGTGTCATTTTTAATGTCACACATTCATTCCAGGATTGGACCCTTTGGCGGCCCACGTTTGCACCTCTGCCTTAGATGCATAAGTGGATTAAAATGACATGGCACGACAATATCTTTGTAGTGAAAAATGATTATTTCCTCTTCCAGGTATTCCTACTATTTAAATACTTAACTTACCTTTTAGAGATTTTATGGAATTGCAGGTTTACACACTGTGAACACTGCTCTGTTGCCATTATATGTTATATTAAATACTATATAGAATTTTTTTCTCAATTTTCAAAATAGATTTTAAAAATGTAAAAAAAAAAATCAAAAAAAGAAAATAAAAAAGAAGATAAAATCATTCTTTTATGGACCAAATACAAATTATTATTTTTAACATAACAAAATGACAAAAGTGACACAAAACACACTGATTTTGTCACAGGTCATTTTGACCCGTTTATGGAAGAGGACACCCAACCATCTAAGGGTTCAGTCTGTTTCCAAAAAGTTCATTCGACCACATGGATAGTGTACGTGTTATGACATGTCAGTAAATCTTATTCTTCATATTACTTTTGTAACCGTTATTTTTTTTTACATTATAAACCTGTAAAACCTGAGTAAGTAAAAGTCTTTTCGCCCCCCCGCTGTTCTGCAGGCGTGGGTTAGTGTGTGTCTGAGGCTCCTCCCACCTTGGCAGCTGTGTGGATCCACTCCTGCAGGAGGTCAGAGGAAGGCGGAGTCTGATGGGTAGGCGGAGCAGCGCCATTGGTCAGGACGGAGGTGGGGGAGGCGGACAGAGTGGGCGGAGATGTGTTGCTGGCTGCGTTCACGGCGCTCACGATCAGCTGACCCTTTCTGGAGAAGCTGATGTCACTGCAGGCGTCAGGAGGCATCGTGCTGAGCTACAGTGAGGAAGAGGAAAAGAAAAAAGGACGCCAGTTAAGACACAAAATCTCAAAACTCCATAAAAATAACTCTTCCTCAGTTTGACCTGCACAGAACGCTGACCTTTGACCCCTGTGTGTTTTGCCATCAAACAGGCAGAACAGAAGGAGCGCCACCAGCTGTGAAAGAGCTGCGTGTTTTTACAGGTTCGTCTGATTCAGCTTTAAACTCTGACAGTTCGGAAGCACAAACCCAGGGCAGCGCCGGCCTCCGACCACCGGAGAACAACCGCAACAAAGAGTTCACGGGGTAAAACAACACCAGCCAAGTATGAGCACGAGCCGGTGCTGCGCAGTGATCCATCCCATTTATTCATTACCTTTGTAAGATGAAAACATTCAGACGCTTCAGTCACAGGAGAATTTAGGTTCTGTTATTAATCAGAACTTGTCTTTAAAGACACACAATTACAGTGTGGATGCCAGTCTATTTTTGTTTTTATTTTGTTCTTTTCTCTGTGGGTTGGTGTACTGTATGTTCTCAGGAGGGGGTGGTGAATTATGGGAAGGAAAAAAGAAAATAAGGGATGAGCTTTGTTTGAAGGAACCTCTGTGACTGTCATGTGAACACTATGTAACACTGAATGAATGAACACGTCTAAAACTAAGGGAAAAAATGTATGAAAAATACAAAGAAAAAATAATATGAGCATCATCAAATCATAATATGAACAAGTTCAAAAAAGCAGTATGCAGAAGTATGCACTTATTTAATTTCCCACCCTTTTGTTTCCATCTATTTACTACAGAAATATTCATGTCACTGAACATATATAGTATATCTGTGTGACAGTGATGCTCAATAAATACAATATAAAAAATACGATAAACTTCAAAAATAAATTAATTAAAAATTCCACTTTGCTAATTTATCCCACAGGCCAAATTGGACACTCTGGTGGTCTGGTTTTGGTCCACGGGCCGTAGGTTTGGCAGCCCTGTTCTAGAACTACAGGATATGGACGCTACTTCCACAACTGTCCGGCGAACACACAAACAAACAGTGATAAAGCGACACATGAGCGGACACAGCGGCGTCCTTATATGCAAGGACGCTGTCGACCAAAGGGAGAGGCATGGTGGGTAAAAAAATGAAGTGGGGAGCGGAGAGGCCGGGGGCTAAGTGGGGAGGAGAGAGTAAAAAAAAAAAAAAATCAATAGATTCCTCTGCAGCTCTCTCTCTGCGAACAGGTAATGTATTAATGACCTTTACACTCACATTGTGGAAACTTATCAGTCTGCGGCTTATTTAGGCCCGGCTGACGGAGCAGGATCCTGAGCCATTTCATCAATACCGCCTCGACAAGGCCGTTACTCAAACCAAGACACTAGATATTAAAGCTTGATAGATCCGCAGAGAGCCGAGGGGGGCGGGGGGGAAATAAATAAAGAAAGAGAGAGAAGTCCCTGCTTCATATACGCGGCGCTCCTCGGCTTCCTTCGACACATTCATAGACTCGCTGTGACCTTCGCAGCACTTAGAATATGAAGCCGCCGTCCGTTATTGCCATTATCTTAATTTGGCTGCAGATTGTTTATTGTAAAGGCAGCGCGTCACAGCGAGCGGGGGTTGAATACAGATGGAGACCAATGCAGAGGGTCCGAGTGACAGGAGGAGGAGGAGGAGGAGGCGGGGCCACACACCTGACAGGATGACCACAGCTGGGCGGAGCTACGGCTGTCACATGGGCATCATGGGAGCAAAAATGAGAAGGAGGAGAAAAAGAAGCAAAGAATAAGGAAAAAGGAAAGGAAAAAACAGGGGAGAAGAAAAGAAGAAGAAACAGGAAAAACAAAAAGGAAAACGTGACAGAAAAAGGAGGAAGAATTAAAGAAGTAGAAGAAGAAAGAAGACGTAAAGAAGGAAGGAAAAAGTAGAAGAAGAGGAAGAAGAAGATGGTGTTGTTGGTATGTTGTTGTTATTAGTGTTGTTGTCATTGTTGTTGTCATTGTTGTTGTTGTCATTGTCGTTGTTGTTGTCAGTGTTGTTGTTGTCATTGTCGTTGTCAGTGTTGTTGTTGTCATTGTTGTTGTTGTTGTCATTGTTGTTGTTGTTGTCAGTGTTGTTGTCATTGTCGTCGTTGTTGTCAGTGTTGTTGTTGTCAGTGTTGTTGTTGTCAGTGTTGTTGTTGTCGTCATCGTTGTTGTCAGTGTTGTCGTCAGTGTTGTCGTCGTCGTTGTTGTCAGTGTTGTCGTCGTCGTTGTTGTCAGTGTTGTCGTTGTCGTTGTGGTCGTTGTGGTCGTTGTTGTCAGTGTTGTCGTTGTTGTCAGTGTTGTTGTCAGTGTTGTCGTCGTCGTTGTGGTCGTTGTTGTCATTGTCGTCGTTGTTGTCATTGTTGTCGTTGTTGTCAGTGTTGTTGTTGTCAGTGTTGTTGTCAGTGTTGTTGTTGTCAGTGTTGTTGTTGTCGTCGTCGTTGTTGTCAGTGTCGTTGTTGTCAGTGTTGTCGTTGTTGTCAGTGTTGTTGTCGTTGTTGTTGTCGTTGTTGTCGTCGTGGCAGCTGTGCTGACCTGCGTCCTGAGCTGTTTGATGGAGTGCTGCAGGGTCAGGATGTGGTTGAACAGGGGGCTCTGCAGGGTCTCCCTCAGGTGGCCCAGGTTGTCGCTGTGGGTCCACTCCTCCCTCTGGACCAGTTTGGCCTGAAGTCGCTCCAGAGCCGCCAGGACCTGCTGCCGCTCGGCCGTCGACACTGACCGTCACCAACACAGTCACAGTTAACGCTCACCGTTCTGGACAGAAGCCTGTGTTCAACTACACCTGGGACGGAACGTACCTGCGGGGACGTTCTCCAACATGGTGGCCCCTCCCCGTCACTGTGGAGTCTGAAGGAGGACCAACAACTTCAGATGGTTCACACACAAATGCACCATTAAAGCAGCGACAACTAACGCTAGTTTTCTTCAACCTGGGCTCATTCATTCCATTTCAGATCCTCCCCCATGAAACTTTAACTAAAAACCCAAACAGACACAAGCACCTGCTGATCCATTCATTCCTTCAATGCATGGAAATAATTAGTGTCAAATACAGTTCTTCATCTTTTCATGGTCATCAGATATGACCATATTTGGACGTTTAGAGGCTCTGTAGTTACCGTGGAAACACCGTCATCTTCTACAGCATTAATGAGGGCGGTTGTTTGGGTCTTTATGGGTTAAAGTTTAATGGGATGTTTCTTGTGTTAGAGGTAGAACATGTAAAATTATAGTCATGGATAAAAATCTATCAATCAATGTTGAAAGAAATGAAATCAAAACCATCTGAGGCATTTTAAAAGCAAAGAATATTTAAAAAGAATATTTATAACATAACATATAATAAGCATATTTATAACATAATAGAACATATAATAACAATAATTATAACATAATAGAACATATAATAACAATAATTATAACATAATAGAACATATAATAACAATAATTATAACATAATAGAACATATAATAACAATAATTAGAGGGTGTCTCAGATCATAGACCAACAGTTAACTCTTCGCACAAACTTCAGACGACAGTCTAAGTTTTCTGGAGACATTTCGCAAACTGTCACAAACGCCTGAACATGAAAATGAATAATATTAAAACAGGAAACAGAGACGTCAAACTAAACGTGTGCTACAACAGCCGAAGTGTTTCAGCGTTATAGTTGGAAGTTCAGCTCCAGTGTTTTCTTATTCATTTAGGTTTTTATTACTTTGACTTTGACTTTACTGAATCACCTTCTATTGTTTTACCCTATTCTTGTATTTATCCTATAACATTTATCGATTACATTTTATTTGGGTTTTATTTTTATCTGAATTCACTGTTTATGTTATCGCTCAGTTCTGCTTTTCCGCAGTTCTATCACAAATGGCTCCTTTACTGAAATGAATCCAGATTAAATACATCTTAATCATTTTGAACATTGATAACCAACTTAAAATGATACTGAGCTACTATAGAAACATGGTGCGTGTGTTTCCTCTGTGATAAAACAGACTCATACGAAGGCAACAAAAACAGTCATTCTTATTTTGTGCGATTAAACACAATAATGAGGCTTATCATCATTATTATTTAATATCACAGATATTTGATGAAATTATGACAAATGCTTTGATTCAAATGTATAAAAACAGAACAGAAATGACATGTTTTATCATTATAGCTACACTGTTTTCTACCATTTCAATAAAGGAACCGATATATTGTATTTACCTGAATCTTTTGGAAAAACAGCTGCTTTTTTTCCTCCAGTCTCTTTACATGGAAGGTTGTACAAGGTTTTTGAATTTTTCTCTAGATTATTTCTTTAGAACCATTTTTCTTCACTATCCTCTGCATTTTCCAGTGAAAAGCAGAATATTCCTGTATTTCATGAACTGATCATGTAAATGTTGATAAAAGTTCAGCATAGATAAAAAGGTGATAGTAACAGAACAAAATACATTGTCCTGTATGATTAAATTATTTAATCATACAGATAGGATTAGTGGTTAAAATGTTAAAACATGGAGGCAGTGTGTTCTTTTAGCCTTGAAAAGAAATAATATAAAACAAATGTGTCCTTCTACTTTACAGAATAAATAAATTCAAAAAAGTGCATAATTATTCAATTATTATCAGATTACAACTGTGGCACAGAGTTCAAAGAAGTTATTTCTATGATAATAAACTGTCAGCACAGCTTTCAATATGATGAAAGTCTCTAACGATATATTTATCAAAGTTATGCATTTCTATCTAAATGTAGAAGAAAGAACTAAAAACACTGGTATCACACGTATGTTGTATTTGACCCAGCAGGGGTGGTAAACATACGGCCTACGGGCCAGAACCAGCCCACAAAGGTTCTAATTTGACCCACAGTATGACTTTGGAAAGTGTAGAAATTATACTACAGCTATTAAGAGTCAAAGGTGTCATACTTCACATTGAATAAATGGAGTAATAGCATAATGACTCCAAATTTAAATCAAGATTTCAAAATAAAACATCAGTATATATATATATATATATATATACATACACACACACACACACACACACACACACACACACACACACACATTTGTTGTAGATATTTCTCATCTGTAGTATAGCACTAGCTTTTGTCTATATCCGTACTTGTTGTATATTTAATATTTTATCTTGTAGCTTTCATAAATTGCTGACATTTTTCAGTACTTTGTGCGATGCTTTTATACAATAGTTTTTGGCATCAATTGTTTTTACTGCTGATTAATGTACATTGTTCCTGTGACAATAAAGATGTATTCTATTCCAAAAGACTTTTCTCTACATGTAGTGCATAATTAAATTATTATTAGACTACAATAGTGGAATGAAGTTTGCAGAATAAGTTATTTCTATGACAATAATTTGCCACAACATGTTAGATCTGTTTCTGTGTTTAGATCCTCCTCAGTCTTAATTCTATGCTTCTGTGTGAATCCAAAAACATAGAAGAAAGAACTAAAAACCCTGGAGTCACATATTCATGGTCACTTTGATTATTTTTCACAGGTTACTGTGAACTGCGTTACTTTTAGTGCACACGTTTATGAACCAAAGTACAGGGTCTGAGCTGTGGTTCAGACTGTTTCAGTCTGGGTTCTTTGGTCGGATCCTCCTGGGTTTTCCCAGGTTAGTGGTTCTGAACTCAGGTGGGAACAAAGCTCCTTATCAGGCCTGTAGCTCGGTTTGTTTACACAGGTAGAGAGGGAAGAGTAGGGAGTGGACAAACGCACTTTATCAGCTGAAACAGGAGCAAAAAATAAACGGTACAACATTCCCAAGCCTGAAAAATCCAACAGACAGACAGAAAGACAGACAGAAACATGGATGTGGAATGTTTTAACACCGACAAATCTGTGACTCAACACACCTGTCCGCTCACCTGAGAAACCAGGAAGTGAAACTGAGCAGCACAAAGGGGAGGGAAACAATGGAAAAGGGGAAATTAATCCATAAATACAGCTGCGTGTCAACCGAGTGTGCTAAAAATCGTGTATCTTCAAAAAAATAAGTGTAAATCTGAAAGAAAATATCAGCAGGTTCAAGTCGCAACAGGTGCATCAAGTCTCAAAAACAGCAGGAAAAAACCCTTCAACCAACAGAAGCCTCCTGAAACCACACCTAACCCATCCACTGATACATGTAAACCCATCCTAATCGTGTCTGTCTGACATTAATCTGAGCTAAAACGGCTGAAAACAACTTTTTATCCGCTCACGACTTCACATCAACAGCCGATTGCTAACAGCTGGCTAGCCGCTAGCATGCTAATTACAGCTGCTAAAAAGTAGCTAAAAGTTTACGGTTCGTGAGATTTCGGGTCGAGAAACAGGCCCAAAAAGTAGGCATAAGTGCAGCAAAGAGTCATACAAAAATGTGATTTGAATATGTTTAGAACTGGCGTAAAACTCACATGAACTGGATCCAGTTTGGCACCAGTGTCGCTTTAACGCTGCCTTTGAGTGTTGTCGGAAATATTAGTAACGCTCTACATGTTTAGGAGTTCGTATGGCGCATTCAGGTGACACTTAAAAACACACGCGGGAAGATAAGCAAAACTAAGAGTTTAGAAACTTAGCATTTGAGTTAAAATCGACTGCTTCTTAAGATTAACTATTGATCCTGTTAATCATAATAAAAGATATTTATTACAATACAATGATGTCTATTTATGTGTTAAAAAAAAACAGTGTAAATAATAAGAGAGAAAATGACAAACATGTTGAAATTATAGTTAAAAACAGTAATACTAAAATACAACGTAAAAGGGATTAATATGTTTCAAAAGTTTATATAATTTCATTAAGTACAGCTACTCAGAAAATCCAGTTCAGATTAATTTACTGTACACTTTAAAATATAACACCTACATTAAGTGTTTATCTATACACATTGCATATGAAACTAGTAATTTGTATATTCAGTTATACGTATATTAAGCAAGAAATTCAATGAATAATTAACAAAGATCACTAATTGTGTATAGTATACTATATTTTTGTATTGTGTAAAATAGTCCCGTTTAATATCTTTTTATCCGAGGTGTGTGAAGGCAGCACAATCACGTGACCCGGTGAGACTCAAACATGGCGTCCTCTCGGAGACGGTTGGTTTGTTTACACTCCGGTTTGTGGAGCGTCTTATTTTACTGTGTCTACTCTCATCTGAAGCTTGTTCTGGCGGAAGAGGTGGACAGCTGCGAGAATTTAAGACTTGGACAATATCCTTTTGTTTCCATTTCCTGTCTCATTTTTAAGTGATCTAACCGGGAGGTGACGGCTAATGCAGCTAGCTTAAATAGCAATCTGATGGAGGATAAATACACAAAAATACCAGCTACAAGATACAAAATGTAGTTACTATGTAATAAACGTTTGAAATAGTGTTAAAATGTTACTATTTATATCCTACTGAATAAGGAGAATATGATATATGTGTGTCGAAAGCTTTTCCTACCGGTGGAAATGCTAATTCACATATACAATCATTAATATTTGCATTATAGTCAGATTTCATTGCATAATCAAATGTTTGGGGATAGAATAGGATGGCACACTCCTTTTACGCCTGTTGTGATGAAGTCTTTGTGGTTTAGTTTGACAAAATAAACTATAAAACGTCTGTTTAATATCTCCTCCAGGCAGATGTAGGCATTTCAAGGTATTGCATTTCAAGCAGGAAGTTTTGCTACAAATCACAATAAAAACAATGTTTGCCGGAAATGCAGCGACATTCTTGCAGTTGGGTTAGATCAAGCAATGACATGGGGACATATTTCATGTTCAGTAGTCTATGTGTTTATATTAAATAACGTATTGTAATACATGTATGAATAGGCGTCGGTAAGTATTTTCACATGACACGTTACAATTTACAGATATAGAATTTTGGGGTAAAATTACTTAAATTGCTGCTGTATGACACAGGGACTGAAAATGAACTTTTTTTCCCCCACTTTCATTATGTACAAAACATGCTGTTCTCATAAGAAACTGATCCTAAAAGAAAGATAGGGCTTCAGCTCTGATGTTAAACTATATCTGTGATCAATATTGGATCAAAATGTTTAAATGATCAGTTTTGATGAACACAAATCTGTTACACAGGGACAGCAGTTTGTACATTTGTTCAGTATCACAATAAAAGACTTTGGAACTAAAACATTAGAACTATGCTCATAAAGTTTTATTGAACAGACATATTACAAGTGCAGTGATACAAATCATTTTATAGGTTCCATTTAATGTTGATTGTACGTTTATATCTTTTTCTTCTATATTTTTTTCAATACTGAAATTTTGTTAGTAATTCCATAAAATGGAGTTTTTGAGCAAAAAAAAAAAAAGAGCCTATTTGACAAATGATAAGTGAAACTTTAATTTCTGACACTGATGTTTGCTTTGGCTAGTTCTGACCCAGTTGTGGTCTTGACCTGTTTAGAAGTAAAATCCTGTTTGAGATCAGTTGAATAAAAATGTGTTCAAATCAGAGACAAGACCAGCATTTCTGATCAGGATGAGTGTTTCCATATTTACACCTAAACAAAAGTAGACACACAGTGTATTTTTAATTTACATTTAGAAGGTTGTCATTTCAGTTTGATTTCCATCACAGAAGCTCAACAGAAGGAAAATAGTAGCTTGTACGCTGTACAGTCAAAATACAGCCTTTTTCGTGAAATCTAACCAGCAGGTCAACATTCATCATTTTCTGAAAGAAATAAAATGTAACTAATAATAAATAATGAATAAATAATTAGCCATTGAAAATTACTGTAGGCTATATTTATGATTCTGTTATAATAATTAAACATCTTAAGTTTGTGGATTTGTGTTTTTCTCAGTGTCGTTTGATGACATCTGAACAAATACAAGCATTTTTCACTCTCATACATCAGTTCAGACTCCTTGACTCTCCTCACGTATCTCTGTAAAGATCCAAAGATTGATGAATCCACTCAAGAGCCTGAGAACTGCAGGGACATGGTGGCCTGGGGTGAGTGCAACGCCCAAAGAAATACATGATCCACTTTTATTTTCATTTGTTCAGAAGGTAAATGTCTTCAGCATTCATTAATTTTGTCTTTACCTGAAATAACCGCACGCATCAGTAAATAATGGTCACAACTAAATCCTCCATTTGATGCTCATCTTGCCTGGTTCGGTCTTTGACAAATCAACTTTATAGAATTTAATTTCCGGTCTATTATTGTTTGGCTTAAATGATCCGTACTTTTCCCCCAAAACCTTTCAGAAATTTATGAAATTATATAAAAGATCAGATGGTTCAGTTCATGGAGCATTTGGTGCAGGTTGTAAATGTGCATCTGTCTTTGTTTATTTGTTTATTTTTCTGTTTGTTTGATTGTTTGTTTTTAGTGGAGTGCCTCCCTGCTCCAAACATCAGCTGTCGTCTTTCCAACGGAACAGAGTTCAAGTTCAGCGGAGACGAGGTGGGATTCAACAAAACCATCGTCTGCAGGAACGTGTGAGTAAAACCAAGTCCTCGACTCTTAAACCGAGTCTGAACCATCAGCCACGTCAAACACACACACACACACACACACACACACACACACACACGGTTTTACACTGAGAAGTCGATTTATTTTATTATCGAACCTGTTTTTAACCAGAATGTTCTATATATTTCTACTTTCAAATAAAATCACAATAATTGTTTGGCCTTGTTTTTCAGTATGTCCATGTAGGACTTGTTTTTTACTATGTCCATGTAGGACTTGTTTTTTACTATGTCCATGTAGGACTTGTTTTTTACTATGTCCATGTAGGACTTGTTTTTTACTATGTCCATGTAGGACTTGTTTT
>JAPSES010062406.1:0-11295 GCA_029822895.1 Maxillicosta whitleyi | reverse complement strand
TAAAATTGTATTTGAATTTTTAATCAATGTGAAACACTTTGGGCTACAGTTTTTGTATGAAAGGTGCTATACAAATACAGTTTATTATTATTATTATTATTATTATTACATTTGGCTGATGCTTTTATCCAAAACGACTTACAATAGGCATGTACAGCGTAAAGAGCCTTTTCCAAGGGCCCACCTGGGATTCTAACAGGCAACCTTCAGCACCAAAGTCAATGGTGTAAAACACTAAACTATCCAGTGGCTAAATAGTCTGTGATCAGTGCTGGGAGTAATGTGTTACAAAAGTAATGTCTTACAGTAACAGATTACTTTTTCTACAATAAAATCAACAACATTTCTAAACACTGCACAAATTAAAATGTTACCAAGTGTATTATTTGTGTATTATTAGTGTAGTATTTTTCCTTATTTCTAGACCAAATATCTCATGACCCTTAAAATTAGACATAATCACCTAAAGAGTCATTTTACAGTGAGATATAAGAACTTATTTTAAGATCTGGAAAATCTTATTTCAAGAAATCTTACCAAGATCATTTTTACTTGTTCTATAGGCAGATTTTTTTGCTTAATTATTATTTATTTTTTCCTTAATTCAAGTAAAAAAAAAAATTAAAAAAAATGTCATTAGAACTAGTGAAAATGATCTTGGTAAAGTTTCCTGAAATAAGATTTTCCAGATCTGTTGCCTTAAAATAAGTTCTTATATGTCACTGTAAAATGACTCTTTAGGTGATTATGTCCTATTTTAGGTGTGATGAGGTATGTGGACTAGAAATGAGAAAAATATTCTTGATAAGATTTAGATTTTTGCAGTGTACCGGCCGTTTTTCGCCACTCGCGGGGGTTTACCGCGCAACGACACCTTCGCATGTTTATTTGTCACAGGTTTTTACGTGGGATGCCCTTCCTGACACAACCCTCTGTATTTATCCGGGCTTGGGACCGGAACAATGAGACTCCGCCCCCTTGTGGCTACAGGTCTAGGTGTGTATAGTGTAAAGGGTCTTACCCAAAGGTCCGCCTGGGTCTCGAACCGACCATCTTCCGCACCAAAGTCAGTGGCGTTGAGCGCTGAGCTACCCAGCTGCTGGTTAACACTATAAATATAACAACTTTATTTGGGGTCCAGTCTCCCTACTGACGTGAACTATTTAGCAGCAGTGACAAAGACATCTACATTTAAACAGGCCGCAGGGAAATTACAGGTCGCACCTCAGCGCTATGAAAAAGCCAACTTTTGTCTCTGGCATGTTCAACAAAAGCTCTGCTCACCAGGACCAAACTGTCTGCTGCACTAAAGGCCATGCTCATATTTGTGTTTGCACACGGACAGGATGATGCATGTGTCATTAAAACAGAACTGCACAATTAAACTGTGTCAAATTAGAGAGGCAACATCAATAGGAGGCACGTGGGAGCAGGAGTCTCTACATGCTGGTCCATTAACCCTCCTCCTTCCATCCTTCAGCTGCTCGCCACTTACCAAGGCTGTTGCTAAGCTACCGAAGCTACATGAGAGTCAGAGGGGAGTCTTTGTCACAGAGGCCGTAAGCAGCAGCATCTGTAAAGTCCACACGGGTGTCTCTAGGAATTTTAAATACACATATACAGGTAGTCCTCGGGTTAACACGTACCCGACTTACGTTATTTCGACTTTACGATGCCGGAGTCTCTGTGCGACACCAAAATTTCGTCCGCCGTTACTGTACTGTACTGTATACTGTACGTACAGTAAGTACAGTATCTTATTTTTTACTTTATTTTATTAATATGAAGTATAATACATGTATTTGGATAGTTAGAGATTTAGGGGGTATTTAGGGGTACTAAAGGGTTAATTCCGACAGTGTAGGAACAGAACTCGTTCATAACCAGAGGATTATATGTACATATATATTACAGCAGCACTCAATAACCCCCAAATACACACAGAAATGTCATGTAAATAATGTAAATATGTCTTTTTCTCTCACTGCCTGTTATTTATATAGAATATCTGCACTTTACTGTCACACTGCTGCGATAACTGTGAAAATTTCCCCAGGGTGGGATAAAAAAAAAAGTATCTATGGCCTGTTTTTTGTTGTTGTTGCCACCGACAGGAATGGAACCACATACAATAACTATATTAACCCTTTTTTTCTCTAAACAATTTTTTAAAAATGTAAAAATTTCCAGACTGATCTCATGAAATCGCATTATGTCACTCCAGTTCTTATGGCATTTGCGATGATATACATACACATTTTCATCCTTAAGCATGTTATTTAACGCCATTTGATTGCCTGTCAATGTACGCCAAGGTCTGTAGCCGCTAACGCTAAGCGCTAACCGCGTGGTATTTTACCTGGCGTGAACATACACACGAAAAGGTTATGCGTACGGATAAATGAAGTATCTATCTATCTATCTATCTATCTATCTATCTATCTATCTATCTATCTATCTATCTATCTATCTATTGTTTAAAGCTACAAAGTTGTGGAAATATAAAGTCCTAGTTGGGGGGTTGGAGCTGCTGTCTGAAGCGAAAAATCATCCTCAAAGGTTAAACTTAAACTGAAGTACAAATACTGAGACGCTCCCTCTGCAATTTACAGCATTAGCATAAAAATGCTAAGTGCCCGAAAAGACTTGATTCCTCCCGACCTGTCAGGTGTTCCGCTGACCCCTGCAGATGGGGAAACACGGCCGAGCTCAATGGTCAAGAGCTGCAAGTCAGTGATGACAAGTGGATTATATGGAACAAATTACACTTGATTCCACTTGATCCATAAGTGCTTGCATACAAACGCTAAAATGTTCACCACAGGAGGAATGCACTAAAAGGTGGTTGAGCATAAATAAAATTAAATTAAAAAAAAAAAAAAAAAAGGAGCAATACTCTAGGCTACAGAAATGTAAACAGGGATTCATGTAGTGTGATAATTCAGTGTGTTTCACCCTATAATAAATAGATTTTTGGATTTTAGATTTTTTTTTTTTTATTTGAAATGCACATAACAGTAGCAATGGAACTGCAACAGAGTATGTATAAGTATCACATGCACTGTTTTAAAACTGAAAAAAACTGATACAAATATAATACAGGTAATAATAAAAACTATTAACTAAGATCGCACATGAGGACAGTCATAAGTGAATTATAATTATTGGTTAGAGTGTTGTCAACCCAACCTTTAACCAAGATTAAGCACTTAAAAAAAAGACTGAATTAATATTTTTTCATTTTCAATTCAACACTAACCAATGAAATAAAAAATCTGAAGAAACAGGTGGATCCAGGCACAACAAACCCCCCCCCCCCCCATAAATTGCCTCCATATAGGTGACAATTTTGAAGTAAATTGAAACAAAATTGATGTTTTTATAGGTTTATATGTTATATTAACCTTAAAAAAAATCATAAAAAAATGTAAACATCAGCCTACTTTTCCAAAAAATGTAACAACATCTATTCTGCGTCACTATCAATTTATAAACCAAATTTTGTATGAATTTAACCGATAGATTTGCCACAAAAGTCTTAACAAACTGAACCAAAAACAATACGATAAGAATGATGGTGACCAATGGAAGCATCAGATTAGCATCCATTACATTGTATAATTATATATAATTTATTTTTATTTTATTTTTTTACAATCTCATTTTAAAATAGCATCAGGAAAATTGGAACTAGGTTAATGTTATCTGCTATTTCCACAACAATTTTAAACATTATAACATAGATTTCAGTCATATTTACAGAGAAAGACAATAAAAACACTTGGATATATAATGTTTGTCTGTTCATTCAAAGACAGTAGAACGATGTAAGACTTCTGATGTAATTCACTCTTGGCGCGTCGCTATATTCGGGAGCCGTAGCTTTGAAAATATATTTTACAAAGGTTATTTCTTTAAAGCCCAGTTCAGACCAGAGATTTACAACAAGAAAAGTTGGAGCTTGCAAAGCGTCGGTACACACCAGTAGACCCAGACAAGCCGGTGTGATGTTTCCATGGCAACGACTTTGTACTTCTGCTTTAAATGTCAGCTTTCCAAGGTTTTGTAGTAGCTGGATATAATTTGTACTGTTTAACATACAAGTCAGGACAGTGAGAGTCAGTTACTGGCTAGGGCTGATTTGCAGCATTGAAACTGGACAAGAAGAGTCGAATTGAACGGAGTCGGGCTGACGTGGACGAGCTGCCGCGTCACGTTAAAACAATGCTAAAGCTATTCCTTGAAAGAGTGAATATTTGTGGGAAATTTCACCAGAAATGGGCTCGAAAGGATCATGTTTCCTCCAGTAATTAGAAGAGTGGTTTGTACACCATAAGAAAATGGATAACACTAATTACCCTAATTAGCAGTTACAGTAACTATACACTATGATCAGTGCTGGAAAAAGAACGCAGATCTTTTTTCATTTAGATTAATACACAAGTAAGTAAAAGAAAAACGATGTGTTATTAAAAAAAAAAAAAGTCATCCTTATATTACTTTTATTATTTCTAAAAAAAAAATTTAACCCATCCTGTTGCAGCTTCAAAGAATGCCTACATGCATTAGAAAATAAAATAAAATAAAATATCACTCTCAAGGCAGGAGAATAAAATAAAATAAAATATATTTTGTGTACAGGTAGCAGAGTGGAATTCGACATTGATACATTAAGCCCCTTGAAGGTTTTTTAAGTATAAGCATCTGTCACAATTTTTAACCAACGTGTAGTTATGTGAAAATTAGATAAATAAAAAATAATTTAAAAAAAAACAAAATAAATAAATCAATTCAGCTAATAGAAAAAAACAAATAAAACCGTATCCATATCCACGATCGAAAGAATCCATAGCTGTGACAGTTACCTTTATAGTATTATCTTGTAAAAGAAATGCCTGCGCTTATTAATTTGCATGTGATTTTTCCACCCATCAATATTCATTAGCCACACCAAACGTCACGTCAGATCCGTGTCACGTCTCATTATAGGCACATAAATGCACATTTCCAATCCTGATGTCTTACAAGGAAAAAGCAGCATGAAAGCAGACTTGTCAGCGGGAACAGTTTCATCGGACTAAAGAGCTATTGTTTTAGCGTGGTAGGAATGCTTCCCACGAGACACGTCCAAAGTACATGATATATTTAGTGTAACGGCATTATGTAGATTCATGGTCCTGTACTGTATTCTGAAGAACATGCACGAACAGCTGAGTTAAAAGCCAAAACGAGGGGATGATATTTCCCACCTGCTTGTTAACTTTCAACCTCTACGACAGCCTGTCAATAATCAGGCTAATTTATGCTGTGAGACGCTAAAAATATACACCGGATTCCTTCTCAAGACATTCCAATCATAAAATCGCGCTTTTCTTGCTGTGCGTGTTTAATGTTTAACCCAGAAAAATATTGCTAATTATTGTATATTATAAAAACAAATATTTAGCGTCTGGATCCACCAAAGAATGCAAGGAATGCAAATGGACTATGGACGTCAGCTGTTTTTATTCCCTTCCCTGCATTTAAATGGCTTTTTACTCTCTAGTGCAGGATGTTGCGTTATCATCAAGGTCAAAATGCTGTGAATGAATTATATTTATTTAAATCTGTGCACTGAGTTGAAGGCGTCTTAAATTTACATAACAGCTTGCACAGACAGCACATACAGCATTAACTGTGTCCATGGAAATGCACAGCAAATGCCTGCAACCGCTCTGTCATAAAAGGAGCTCAGCAAAAGGTCAGTCTTCTTTCTGCACAGGTAAACACAGACATGATAAGGCCTGAGCAATCAGACATGAGAAAATACAAACGACTGGAGCAGAAAAATCCAAAGACAACTTTAAGCCTCTGATGGACTGAGGCGCTTGCCAGTGACTGATGCCGCACAAATTCCACCAAATCATGTCCTGATTTATGTTATTTGTTTAAAAGACAGAATGAAAGACATGTCTGAAATCACTGAAATGCTTTCAAACGGCGAAAGAAGATGAAAGAATAGTGGAACAAAGCTTTAAAGTAAAAGCGTCTTTTATACTGTCTTCTCTATTGTCCTCTTCAAATGTCCTTGGGCTGTCATAGAGTCTCTTTTCGTCGGCGATGCAGTAGAGATGAGTTGTGACTTGCTTCATTTTCCTCTAGAGGACAGCAGAGCTGCAAATAATTTGATTGCTGAACCCGGTGAGCCCAGGAGTGTGCTGTGAAATGACGGTAGCTTGTAATTTTTTTAGTTTTATCAGTCCCACATGGCACGTTTACCAACATTAAAATGTGCTTTTTGGAAGAGCCCAAAAGGAAGATTGAGCTCGCTTATTTCCATATTTATTTATTTGAATTCCTCTGCCTCCTCTGCCATCCGTGCTGCATTCAGAGTCGCAGTGAGGGTGCATAGAAATTGTCCCACCCACGAAGCAGCTAATTCCACAAACCCCAAGTCATGCCAACAGAGTGTGTGAGAAGATCAAAAGAGAGAAGAAAACGATGGTGAGTGAGTCATTTTCACAACAGCTTCCTCGAATCTGTGTCATTCCTTTTTTTTTTTTTTTTTTTTTTGCTGCAAAACTCACCACTGTCTGGTTGCTGATGTTGTGCTGCTACTTTTCCATTAATCTGCTTCCCTGATAGGAGGGAAAAGGGCACTAGCTCTTAATTCTTCCTTCCTGATTATGTGTCTCTCCCTCCCTACAAACCAAGAGGATTAATGCAGTCGTTGCAACACCAGCAGAGTGAGATTCATCCAGCAATGTAGCTCAGACAGGTGACAACACAGAAGGACCAAAACACACCTGCCAATCAGTTTTATTCCCTCCAAAGGCGAGAAAATGGAAAAGCTCAAAGGATGCATTTGTTCTGTGACAGGAATGAGAGAAAGAGGAAGAGAAAAGAAGATGCCACAAGGCAAAGGGATCAATTTTCTCCCCTGAGGGCTTGTATACCATCCTAAGTTAAACGCAGAAAGATTGTTGAAGTGGAAGGGCAGATAGCTGTATTTTACTATCTGAAAGAGGCCTAGATGGAAGGGGCCATTGTGGCTTAAGTAAGGATGTTCGCAGTGAAAGCAGAGGAGTCAATGACATAAGTGCGGCTTAATTTATGCCGGACTCTGCTGGAAAGAGAATCAAACATCTTTCAACTCATTTTCAGGCTACCGGGGTGCTTCACATCTCATCCTCACAATAATAATCACACTTAGAATCTTCCGTAGATTGCTAACCTGCAGATTCATCCATTTCGCCATCCTCTCATCGCATAAAAACCTGTCATTTGCGTCCGTACACTGAGATATCCTTATGGTCTGCCAACAGCCAATTTGAATAGAGATGCCGTTTGACTTAAGTGGGTGATTATGTAGCACTTCACGCTCCCCCTCGGAAAAAAAAGTTGATTTATTGAGTCGAATCCGGAACAACACCTCCAGATATAGACCGCATTGTACAAGTCCGCATGCCGAGTGGCTACTTTTAAACACAACACTCATTTGAAGGCTTTTTTGCAATGTTCGCGTTCCCCCCGCTAATGCAAACCGACACATCTTTTCTTCCACAGCGGCCGCTCGCGAGCGCACTGTCATCTCAAAATAACGCCGTCCTTCCTATGCATTGGCACGAGGCAAAGGCTCCGAGAGTCTAATCTTTGACATGGCGCATCGGCATGGAGATTATCTGTGTCTGATGTCCTTATGTTAAACAGCGATCCCACAAGTGTTCTGAGATCTGCAGTCTGCTTCCTGTCCCTGCAGATTATCTACCACTCTGTACTGCAACACCCGCTCTATTTATAGGGTAAATTAAGCACAAAACGTAAAATATAGACATAAAAAAAAAACAACCGTATAAGATGCAAGTTTGGAATTCGCGGTGGAAAACCACATTTTTTTTCGTGAGTTCCTGGCTAATCTTTAAGCATATGACACATACAGGAAAATAATGTGGACGAGGGTTCTCATGCCAAGAGCAACAGTAAAAGTCACTGGGTAAATATGTTCTAATGCAGTGCAGAAAAATAAACGTGCTGTCAGCACTGCTGCACAAGAAGTGTTTTCCAATTGTGGAGGGATACCCACAGGATTTTGGGACAATTTGATCCAAATATACTTACAATGTTATGCGAAAAATACAGGCAAGAATAAAGCATCCACCTTCAGAATAGGAACTGTATACTCCTGTGACCTGTCCACACTAACAGGCATTTTTCTAAACAAATATGTTCTTCTGCTTTTATAAACCCATAAAAACCACAAAAACAGCCACAGACGACCAAAACCACCAACTGATCTAAGACGTTTTAGAACTTCTGAACCACTAAACCTACTAATACGTGTCAATAATTGGTGTAAAATGCAGGTATTCATCTTTTCATGCTTATCATTTTGATGTTTAGAAGCTCACTAGTTACCGTGGAAACACATCTTCTACAACATTGATTCACCAGTACAACCCACTCAGTTGGATCAATGACAGTGGATGGAAACACTTGGTTTATGTTCAATTAATGACAGATTTTGCTGAAAAGGTTTTCACAGTTTTCTCTGTTATTATTTATTGATAATAATCCTCCACTTTAACCTGAGCTTTAATGAACATTTACATGATCAGTAATTAAATATACACTGTTACACACTGGTCAAATTTTCACAAACCGCACCCACCCAAACCCATCATACCTCAGCCCGAACCCAAACCGTTAACCAACAGAATTAAAATTTTGGTTCTGCACCCGAGTCAAACTGCTATAAATAGACCCGACACCCGAACCGTACCCGTGATGATTCCTGGGAATGGGCGCGTACAGACAATATCATATATCCGATTTTACTTTGTATCTTCGAAAAGGGTGTTTACATTTCACTACAACTTAAACTTTCATATTAGTACAATATTTATTTTTCGTAGGTATTTTGTAAACCACAGATTAGACCTGCGCTCTGGTTCTTCCGACATGCCCGAGCCGACATCCGACACAGCCCAACATCCGGTTTGAGACCCAGGTGGACCCTTTACGCTATTTATCCCAATGTAGCGTAGGCATAGGCCTCATTGTGCCGGTTCCAAGCCTGGGTGTGTCATAAAAACCTGTGCCAATCAACACGCTGTGGTTCCTGAAGGGAAAGCCGAAAGAACTCATCGGCGTTAAGGACCTTTCTCAAGGGCCTACCTAGGTCTCGAACCGGCAATCTTCCGCAACAAAACTAGTGGCATAAATCCTTAAGCTACCCATATTAACCCCTGGAAACCAAAACCAAGGCGTGGTCACGGAGCATTTTATGTGTTTATACTTTAAGGTGGAAAAAAATATTAGACCACCCCTTGTTTTCTTCTCTTTCTCGTACATTTTAATGCCTGGTCCAATTAAAGGTACGTTTGTTTGGACAAATTGAATGATTACAACAAAAGTAGCTCATACAGGTTTCATTTCAGAGCTGATATGAATGGATATGAATACAAAAGTGTTTCTTTCAGTCGTGGCCAGTGGTTGGTGAGGCCATTAATTATTAATCTAATGTGTTTGTTCTTATTAAATCACACTGACAACAGAAGCTGTGATCAAGAGCTTCCATACCCTCGTTCTTAGTCCTCTGTTTCGGCCCCTTTAACATCAATTACAGTTTGAAGTCTTTTGTGGTCGTTGTAGACGAGGCTCTTTATTTTCTCCGATGGTAAAGCTGCCCATTCTTCTTGGTAAAACATCGTCAGTTCCTTTCAGATTCTGGGGTTTGTTGCATAATAATCCATCCTCACCTTTAACACCTCAACCTGGTTCAACTTTCCTACCATCAACCACAAAACAAAACCATCCCCAATAATGAATCAGGCCAGAATAATCACTCAAACAGCCTACAACCCCCCCCCCCTCATGTGTGAACTGTACTCTAAAGGACCCCTCCCACCCCCGCCACCACTGCCATCAGACACTACAGAACCCCACAGCCCAGGAAAAACAACAGACTACTAACAACATTCCATCCCTTCTGCAGTATCTGCTCTTAATGACACAGAATAGACTGTGGTTTTAGTCATTTTATGTTTGGCTTGGTTTTTTTTATGCTTTGAATGTTGTTGTTTTTTTTATGTCTGAGTGTGGGTTTTAAATGTTGTCTGACAGCCATGACAAAAGATGCATTTCTGTTTTTACTTGGAACCGACAATAAAGTTAATAAATACTGTACGTCGACAATGACATTCAGTTTTTCTACAGATTGTTAGATGACTTTGTTTACAGTTTTGTACAGAAAGTTTTTTTTAGAGTAAGTTCTTTAGCAAGTTTTTACAATAAATATTAACCTTAATGTCAACCTGGTTACGAACCCGCCTGTTTTGTTCTGTCTGTAAAGATGTTGAATGGTTCTATCTATCTATCTATCTATCTATCTATCTATCTATCTATCTATCTATCTCTGTCTGTCTATCCTTCATTCCATCTCCTTCCTTCTATCTATCCTTCCTTCTTTCCTTCCATCTATCCTTCATTCCATCTCCTTCCTTCCATCTCCTTCCTTCCTTCCTTCCTTCTATCCTTCCTTCTTTCCTTCCTTCCATCTATCCTTCATTCCATCTCCTTCCTTCATTCCTTCCATCTATCCTTCATTCAATCTCCTTCCTTCCTTCATTCCATCTATCCTTCATTCCATCTCCTTCCTTCCTTCATTCCATCTCCTTCCTTCCTTCATTCCATCTCCTTCCTTCATTCCTACCATCTATCCTTCATTCAATCTCCTTCCTTCCTTCCTTCCTTCCTTCCTTCCATCTATCCTTCATTCCATCTCCTTCCTTCCTTCCATCTATCCATCCATCCATCCATCCAGGGTAAATAAACTTATGAGGACAACTGTAGCAAACACAGACGTTTTAATTTGACATGAAAATGAAGCACAAATAAGTTCTGTTGTAAATCTGCATCAGTGGAAATGTTAGCTGTGTTTATGGAAGTGTTTTTTTGGGGTTTTTTTTACATCATGTAGATTTGTCCATATTGCCAGTCCGGTCCATCTCCCAAAAGTATCAGTTCTGACCCAGATCTACTGCAGGTCATACACTGACTCATACCTGAATGTGATGCTTCAGGTGCAGCATCATTACACACAGCTCTAATAGACATGAACAAAATGTGGTGTGACGCCATCATTTCCAGTCTGTGTTTTCCCTGAACACACGGATACACACAAAACAGAGTTTAGAAAATATACAATAGTGTGTGTAGTGTTGTTAAAAACCTCAGGTTGTTTTAACCTACGGCTGTCAACATAAGGCCCAAAAATGTAGAGAAAAAGATCGATTTGGCAGAAGGATGGGTGGGGGG